>CAJNDT010005871.1:0-194892 GCA_905221615.1 Symbiodinium sp. CCMP2592 | reverse complement strand
CTGGACGGCCCTTTCCAACAAGGTGATTAGGGATATTGTCCTCCACTGGCACTCTGCCTTCGTGGCCCTTTCCGGCGGGCTTGCCCTTTTGGGCGAAGAAAGCTGCTTTCCCTTGCAGGACGGCTTGGCCCTTGCCTTTGATGCCCTTGGCCTTTGCCACCCAGGCCGGCTCGGCACGTCGGCCCTGCGGAACGAAATTGGAGCCTCTTGCCATATCGTCAGCATACTCGGCAAGTTCGCTGGCGAAATCCTGCTCGTCCATCCTCTGCTGTTCCGTCAGTTCAGCAGGAGCACTTGCCGACGTAAAGTGTGGCTTGGCACCAACAGGCCGCCGAATTTCCTTTTGGCAGGAGGCTGCTTTGCCGGCGGGGGACCCATCGGCTCTGGCACTCTGCCTTGCTCTGCCGGCGGGGGACCCATCGGCTCTGGCACTCTTGGCGGGGGATTCGGCTCGGGATCTGGCACTCTGCCTTGCTTTGCCGGCGGGGGACCCATCGGCTCTGGCACTCTGCCTTGCTTTTCCGGCGGGGGACCCATCGGCTCTGGCACTCTTGGCCGGGAATTCGGCTCGGGATTCGGCTCATCGTCATGCCAGGCATCGTATTCGTCCTGGATGACGGGCATTCTGTCCGTTCTGCCCCAGCGATGTTGCTGCTGCTGGTGGCCAGGAGGAGGATGAGCTGGTTGCACCGGGCCCTTGCCAGGAGGAGGATGATCTGGTTGCACCGGCCCCCTGCCAGGAGGAGGATGATCTGGTTGCACCCTGCCAGGAGGAAGTGGTTCCCACTCCTGCTGCCAAGGGTGATCAGGCAGAGGCCCAGCATTTCGCAGCGGTCTTACTGGCACCTGCCACGGAGCAGGAGGCCTCGCCTTTTGCTGAAGCGGTTTATGCAAAGGCGGGCGGGCCCCCCTGGGAGGAGTCCCATCAGGATGATGTATTGCTTTGCCTTTGCCTGGCACTCTGCCTTCTACTGGCACTCCTCCTTTCATCCCTTTGGCTTTTGCAGTCGCAGATCCAGGGGGATCCCAGGGAGGTGTCGAATCCCAACACGGAGGTGTTGGCGGAGGATTCGGCGGCGCAAGTGCCTGCGGCTGCATTCTGCTCATTACTGCCCTTGTTGCCTCGACCCTCATTTGCTGGCATTGTTGCATCAAGTCCAGACCCTGCTGGAACTTTGCTTCCAGATTCTTGCACAACTTGTACAGATCGGACACCATTTCACCAACTCTCCACTTATTCGGTCCATAGTCCGTTTTGAATTTTTCGCCAGCAGCAAGCATCTTCTTCCAGACCTGTGACGCGTACTCGGAGACGGTGGCGCTGTGGTTTGAGGGAATTTGCCAGAAGCTCAGAAAGCAGTTGAGGTGACCCTTCATCTTTTTTGCGGGAACCTCACTAATTGGTAGGCAACCGGAGCAGTCCACCAAGGCAAACGTCAAATTCTCCGCCCCCACTGGCACTCTGCCTTTGTGGTCCGGCACTCTGCCTCCCATGACAGTAATGTTATTCTCATGGAGGTCCCCCAGAATACTCCCTTCCAGCCTAAGGGTATGCATTTGTAGCTTCAAGACAAACTTGAACAGCTTGAAGAGGATCAGCATGGTCTCTTTCTCTGGGAACTTGCTTGGGTCGGAAAACCTCTGGTTGAGGAAGGCTCCCACAGTCGTCCCGTTGCCTTTGGCTTCTGTGACGATCACCGATTTTCTCATCCGCGGTGCCACTACGCCCGAGGCATGGGTGACCAAGGTTTTCAAGTCGAAAGCGAGCGGGACAGGAAACGATTGCCAGTGGGTTGTGAACATTCGAGATTGCAGAAAACGCCAGTCAAATTGGTTTCCACACTCTTTTTCATCCTTTGCGAGTGGCCTGTGCAGCTTGACACAGAGGTGCACCTGATCTGTCCGATTATTGAAGTCCAGAGCATCTTCAGGAATAGAATCCACCAGTCTCAGGGCCTCTGCTGCGACTTCCGGGGCTTTGAGGACTTCGGCACTCTGCCTTTCAGACCGAGGAATCCTGAGCTCGCGCAGAAGCTTCAGAATGTCGATGACCCACGGCTGTGGGATCCTCGCAATCATTGAGTCCCGATTCATTCCATGACCGACGTATTTCCATTCACACTTGCACTGTTTGAATCCTTTCCCGCCTCTCACGCGGAATTGCAGGCGGACCTCACCGAAGGCTGTGACATAGTAGTCTAGAGGTTTTTTGATCGGCCAGGGATAATTCGGACCCATCTGCAAGGATCCATCCAGCTGTTGTTCGTAAAACTCACAGGTGATGTTGCCGGCTCGCACATTGGCCCAAAACGTCTGACCAAGCGGACTCGTATGCACAGGCGCTGTCATCCTGCGGCACTCTGCCTTGTCCAGCCAGATTGCGGCACTCTGCCTTGTCCAGCCAGATGCAGGCACTCAGCCTTCTCAGTCCAGCTCAAGGCACTCTGCAAAGAATGGCGAGGCGGCACTCTGCCTTATAATGTCGAAATGATATACTACCTCTGACGTCAATGTGTTGTTAGATTATAGTTACTAGTATTTGACACAATTTAAATTATATCAACTATCTTTTGATATTATGCTCACATTGACATTAAATATCATGCATATGCCATCATTCAAGGACCACGACTCACTTCACTTTGAGCAACTCCATCGACAGAATAATCATGACATGACACTTTTATTGAAGCAGCAGCTACACGGAGTTTAACTTAATTGAGGGGCCAGACAGACTCAGCATGATCGGGAGCTTAGCACACGAATGAAACCTAATTCAAGGGCTGTGTTGATATTCAAATCTGCCATATGCCATGATTCAAGGACCACTGCAGCAACATTTGAAACCTGAGCAACCATCATAAGCCATAGGCAAAACAATCATGACATGACACTTCAGAAGCCCGAGAATGCTAAGTTGAATTTGGCAACGCAGAAGCAGCATGATCGGAAGCTAAGAACAGCACCGATGACCAGCAATCCTGGGGTCTGGAGACGCCAGCTGACGGCCAAACCTTGCATGGTCACTTTCATTCATACTCAGACTCTCTCAGCACAGTCGCAAACCCAACACATCCAACAGAACTCAGAAGTGCTCGGTCTTCAGAAGTCTCAGCACTCACAGTTTTGCTTCTGCAGCAAGCAATGCTCTTCTGGAGGCACTACTCTGACAGCGACGAGGCCTTCTCCAAAACACTCACAACTTTGATCATGACTTGTTGGTTTGCCTGCACCACAAACAAATAACCTGTTGCTGTGCGAAAGGCAGGCAGAAGTCCACATGAGCAGACATCGGCACTGAAAAACTTGAGAAGAGTCAGTCGACGAAGCCTGACCCACCTGGCACTCTGCCTTCGTCACTGTCCTGGCCTGTAAATTAAATTGATGTTGGAATTTGCCACTCACTGAATGGTCCAATTCTGGGCACTCTGCCTTTGGCACTCTGCCTTTTAAGGCACTCTGCCCTTCTTTTTTCTCACGATTCGCCGTCCATCATCAGGATGTTTTCTTGCACAATAGCAGGCTCGAACTCGTTGTAATCCTCCTCATCGTCCACACGCTCTTCATTCCAGGCCTCCGGATCATCTTCGTCGTAACCGAATCTCACCATGGTCGTGGTCCACAAGAGTTGCTCACCTTCGCGGACTTCCCCTTCCCACAGCGTCAAATTCTCAGCCCCCCGCGCCCAGCCCTGATGACAGGCATAGAGCCATCTTCTCTCCGTCATCACTTGCATGCCTGCACCGGTGAGCTCCAGCTTCAGGTAAAGTGGCGGTGCCTGTTTATCGATCCTGAACTGAGATCATGTTGAAGTTGCTACTTGATTCTAGTCAGTTTTAATTATTAAGATCCGTAGATATAAGATAATAAATAAATGTAGCGTCGAAGCATGGCTTGCATCTGAGTGGCCATCTAATGCTGTCTGGCCACCATTGGTAGCGTTCAAGGGCCAACTGGGCCGTGGGGCGCAAGGACCAGTGCGGATGGTTTTTGGTCTCCGAGGAACCGGGTTGCGCCCAAGCGCTGATGCCGTTCCCTTTCAAGAAGTCCCAGCGAATCTGCAGGGAGACATCCAGTCAAGCAGTAAGAAACAGTCACAATCAACACATGCTATGATTATCATCAAACACACTGCCCACTGCCTGCCAAACGTCCTCCACGCACATGAAGTATGTGTGAAGGGTCTGGTTGGGGTCTTGCATCGGGGTCTTGCCCTTCTTTCCCTTGCCCTTGCCAAGATCGCCCTTGCTCGCGCTGGCACTCTGCCCTGTGGCACTCTGCCCTGTGGCAGTCTGCCCTGGCTTTCCTGCTCCCTTCCCGACCTGACTTGTTCTTTGGGCTTGAGCGTTGTTCAATGAGTTGGTCAGCTGCCAATTTGAAAACTCTTGCAGCTGAGTGCGGTGGCGGCCTGCCCCTGTGTTTTCCATGGCGGATAATGACTTGCCCACTGCACAATTGGGACAAGGGCACTCTGCCTTACCTGAACCAGACTGCTGCAACAGCACAAGTAGGCAAAAATGAGCACTCATTACAATCACCGGAGACTGACTGTTAAAGTCACATTTGCACCCACTGAGTCGCCGGCTGGATTCACTCATCCAATCGCCCCAGCGGCCCTGATCACCATGTCGGCACAACCGACAAAGGAACTGACAGTTTCCACAACCGAGACGGGCATGATCTCACTTTCTTTTTAAGCTCAGTCAGTAACACCGGCAGCCAGGTTTAAACGCACGAATTAAGCTGTGACTGCCAGCTGAAAGTGGGAATGTAACTATTAGCCTTATCAAGGTAAGGACTGTGTTTCACTTCCAGCCAGCAGTCCAGTGTCGGGTCCAGGACTCTCTGGCTGGGCCAGTGTCGGGACACAAATTTCGACGGCTCAGAATCATTCATTGGAGCAGAACTGTTTGACCATGGACTTCGGGTTCAGTGTCGATGATCAACTGTACGTGTGCAGCTCATCCTGCATTTCCAGCAGTGCTTCAATCATGTACTCACGATCCCGGAATGGAGCATAGTAGGCTCGGTGGTTGATCCACCTGACAATGGCTTGTTCCATGGTCATCGAGGCAAAGGCCATGACTAGGACACAATAAGCAGCACAGGTCCTGTTAATGCCACCGTAGCAATGGACAAGCACACGAATTGGCCTCTTCTTGCCTCCACGCTTCCGACCACCTCCCTGAAGCTTCATCGCCTCCAACAAAGCAAGAGCATTACCGAGCTCACCAGGGAATGTCTCATCGGCCACCTTCAAGGCACTCTGCCTTCCATCGGCACTCTGCCTTCCTTCAGCGGCTCTTCCGAACAGGCTGCCCATGTCACTTCCCTTGCTGAAGCCCTTGTCATAGGAGCAGCCATAGCCAAATGAGCCCTTCGTCGATGCCTTCTGGCTTTGCATGTGATTGGAAACCTGACAGGGGCCGCTGTAGCCCTTGCTGATTGTCTTGCCCTTGCCCCTGCCGCCATTGGCCTTGCCCATCATTTTGCCCTTGATGGCACTCTGCCTTTGACTCTGGCTGAACTCCTCTGCTGAGCGCTGCCAGCACATCATAATCTTTCTGAAATCTGAAATGAGGCGGCGCCAAATGGTCTTGAACTCATGACTTCTTTGTTCAGCATCAAAGTCATTGGCATGTGTTTGATCCCAGCCACCATACCGAAGATGTGCAGTGCCAAACGGTCCACAATTCGCCAAATACTGATACCAGTCCCATGGCTCAAAATTCCGAGGTCTGTCATCTGCATTCATAGAGATGACAATGTCAGGCTTGACCCGGAGCTGGTCATATCGGATCGGGCAACCAATACTGCCAACAAACAGTTGCCACTGGGGATGGTCGTAAATCAAAACATCATCCATGGGCCACGTCTCGACATCATGCTGGCATGGCCGAGGTGGCGGGATCGACCCAGGCAGCACATCTGTCTGGCCGGTCCATGCTTTGTACAACTTCATATCCATATCTCCGAAATCTGAGATGGCCTCAACTGCCAATTTGATTCGTTGATCCAATTGTGCAGCCCTTTGGATCTTTCGGAGCCCGGTGGTATAGTCGGCAGCTGATCTGCCACAGTGTAAACAATTCCACCGAAGTTGTTGCACGGCTTCGTTCCAGTAATCACTGCCAAGGTCAATGTGATTGGCCTGATTCTGATGGTCAGCAGCAGAAGTCTGGCACTCTGCCTCGGAACTCCCTGAGCACCTTGAAACGGTCGTCGGCATCACTGCTTTCATCGAGCACCCAATTGTCCAACGATTAAAACATTAACAGTGACTAATGCATCACTATACAGTACATTAACCAATGATATGTAACATTGTGTTACTACTGTTACATCAGTATGAATGAATCACTTGATTATCTGGCCGGCAGATGTCGATCATGTATGGTGCAAGGCAACTCACTGACAGACTATGCAGGCAGGCAGGCAGGCAGCCAGCCTCGGAGACAGCAGGGTCCTGAGGACGTCACTGCCACCCGGCACTGTGTAGTCAGCATGTCATGCTGGGTAACCTTTTGGAATCCAAGTTGCGCACACTACCGCTGAGGTCTCCAATCGGACAGTCTAGCTCTGCTGGCTAGATCGTCGAATTCAAAATCCTCTAAGCACACGCAAACCCGGCACTCTGCCTTCCCCAACATCCGTAATGCGGTCTCGGAGGCTGTACAAACACGATGAATCACTGATTCATCATTGACGACAGAGCTTCGTCTCGCACGTCATTGTAATATAAAATTCCTGGCACTCTGCCTTCACTGTAATCCTGCATAAATCTCGGAAAGAGTACGTGCAGGATCATATCATTGATATGCCAGTCTACTTGCAAGACATGCCCACGCTCTTCAGAATTCAGAAAGAACCACAATGTCGAAAAGGACTCCTCTAGCAGCGCGTCGAAATAAATCACATAATCATCGTAGTCACTGTCCATGATCGAGGCCACAGTGCTTGCACGCTCATCGGCAACCAGAATCCAGTCCGAGTCCAGAGACTCACTGTCACTGCACGACATCGACGACATCTGCCGGCTTGCAGGGGGGCCTACTACGACTTAGACTAGAGACAGAGCAGGTCGTCGGCATCACTGCTTTCATCGAGCACACAATTGTCCAACGATTAAAACATTAACAGTGACTAATGCATCACTATATAGTACATTAATCAATGATATGTAACATTTTGTTACTACTGTTACATCAGTATGCATGAATCGCTTGATTCTCTGGCCGGCAGATGTCGATCATGTATGGTGCAAGTCAACTCACTGACAGACTATGCAGGCAGGCAGCCAGCCTCGGAGACAGCAGGGTCCTGAGGACATCACTGCCACCCGGCACTGTGTAGTCAGCATGTCATGCTGGGTAACCGTTTTGAATCCAAGTTGCGCACACTACCGCTGAGGTCTCAAATCGGACAGTCTAGCTCTGCTGGCTAGATCGTCGAATTCAAAATCCCCTAAACACACGCAAACCCGGCACTCTGCCTTCCCCAAGATCCGTGATACTGTCGCGGAGGCTGTACAAACACGACAAATCATTGATTCAGTGACGACAGCCATTCGTCTGTCACATTGAAATATAAAATTCCTGGCACTCTGCCTTGCCTAAAATCCCGCAAAAGTCTCGGAAACAGTACGAACATGATCTGTTCATTGATATGGAAGGCTGCTCGAAAGACTTGCCCACGCTCTTTAGAATCCAGAAACATCCACAATGTCGAAAAGGACTCCTCTAGCATCTCGTCGAACGGAATCACATAATCATCGTCGTCAGCACTGTCCGCGACCGAGCCCGCAGTACTTGCACCCTCATCGTCAACCAGAACCCAGTCCGAGCCCACAGACTCACTGTCACTCCACGACATCGACGACATCTGCCGGCTTGCAGGGGGGCCTACTACGACTTAGACTAGAGACAGAGCAGCTGTAACACGACTATAGTAGATTACGCAGGGCAACAGCGAGCACAACTGCTGCAGCGGCAAGTTGCGATACATGACACGCTCACTGACTATGCAAGGCAGCTTGTCCTCTGCGATGGCAGCATGTCCTCAGGATCCTCGTCATGAGCCTCGGTGCCAGGACTGTACCATAATAATGGAAGTAGCTGAAGCAAGCTGATGCTGAGATCCCAGCAGTTGGCATCCACTTCTCGATGGGCTGGAAGCCGATGAAGACCGATGGGAGAGAAGGAAATGGAAGAGAAGGCGTTCACTAGGCTTGGATTCAAACCGAACACTTAGACCTGGCCAACGGTGTGGGGAGCAACCCCGATGGGGCAGGGACTTAAGTAAGGCAACCTCGAGAGGCTCGACTGGCACTCTGCCTCTGTCGATCCAAGTCGCAAGGCTCCCTAACTAACGTGACAAGCATGGATGGCCTCCCCTCCTGGTTGGGAGAAAAATAAAAAAGCCACAACCACTGGACCACCCCACCCGGCACTTTAGCCCATGTGCCCGGGTGTCATATGCCACTGCCCTGGCACGTTGGCCCCAAGGCGGTCCAGGTACCATCGACAACACCTGACACCCGGCCAACGGTGTCCACGAACCGAGATGGGCAGTCGATCCGTGTGGGTAAGGTGGCACTCTGCCTCTGTCGATCCAAATCGCAAGGCTCCCTAACTAACGTGACAAGCATGGATGGCCTCCCCTCCTGGTTGGGAGAACAAATCAAGCCGCAACCACTGGACCACCCCACCCGGCACTTTAGCCCATGTGCCCGGGTGTCATATGCCACTGCCCTGGCACGTTGGCCCCAAGGCGGTCCAGGTACCATCGACTCAGCACCTGACACCCGGCCAACGGTGTCCACGAACCGAGATGGGCAGTCGATCCGTGTGGGTAAGGGCAAGGTCTCAAGGCAAGTCAACATGTCACTACGGCCTCCCTTCTTTGTTCAATCACAACCCAAAACTATTTAAAAAGATTAAATTTTAAAAATTATTAACTTCAACAACAAATAAACAACAATTTTGTAGACATACAGCAGCAGGAAACCAGGTAGAACAACAGGAAGCCAATTGACTCACTCAGAAACAAAATTCACAAACATGTATTTTTTACACCAAAAATAAAATAAAAGAATTTTAACAACTGTAAAACACAAAAAAACCTATTTAAAAAACTTTTAAATACAAAACAATACTTTTAAATACAAAAAAACACTTTTAAACACAAATAAAGCCAACCACATACAAAAATGAGATTTTGGGTTCCTTTCATATAAGCCTTGTTGATCTAAACCCTGTGGTTCTGGTTCGGCGCAAAGGGTTAAGGATTTTTGTTGTCGCACATTTTTGATATCTGTATACGCACATATTTCTACAAATAAGCAGATATATCATATATCATATGTATATATATATATATATGCTTCATAATTTATATGGGGTTTCAAGCCTTGGTCCTGGCTCTGAGTAGTTTCCGTACGACTTAGTAAACTTACGGTCACGGCTTACCCTAGAACCTAAAACCCCTTTTTGCATCGCCTAGAAGCCCGAAACCCCTAAACCCCTAAACCGTCAACCGCCAAACCCCTAAACCTAAAACCCCCAAACCCTAAACCCCAAACCCTAAAAAGCTCCAAACGCTCTAAATTCATTGATACCTCGTCCCTTGGTGTATGTGCAGCTCATAATATGGTCAAAGTCCCAGTTGCATTGGTCCCGATTATATAAGCTTGATACACCAGAATGCAGAGCTTGCGGATCTCTGAGAGCGGCCTCGCCATCGGACCGCGTACCCGACTCAGCAGCCTTGAGCCTAAACCCTAAACCTCCAAATCCTAAATCCCCAAACCAAAACACCCTAAACCCCCAAACCCTAAACCCCTAAACCCCAAAACCCTAGAACCCCAAAACCATCGAGGCCAGACTAGCTTAGGGCACAACTCTTCGAGGAGCCAGCGCCAGGATAGATGGCTTCAGCACTCACACTCGGACATGCCTAGGCGAGGTTCTCAAGTTTACTGCTTCCGATGTCTGCCCGCATTGTGGCAGCCTTGGCTGTTGGGCTCGCCCAAGCGATTGTCACCACAGCAAGTCTGTCAGCTTTTGCCAAGGCAGGAGCTTTGAGGTTCACTGTTGGATGCCTTGTAGCCAGAAATCCCAAGAACGACTGCCTCTCGTAAAGAGAGGTTGTGGGTAACCGCAGCCCGAACCTCCACCCGTTCGATGAGGCGAACGACTGAAGGATCGGTGTGGTGTTCGCAGAAGCGAAGCCCGAAAGCCTCAGGGAATATCTCCAGAAGTTGAAGCCTCTGGAGGGGAGTGCCGAAATCCATATGCTTCCACGTTCTCTCACAGCCGCCTTTGGCTCGAGGATAGATGGTTTAAGGGTTTAGGGTTTAGGGGACAGGTGACCCAACCAGAGACCCCAATATCCCTTAATTCAGCGAATCTGCCTTAAATTATCGCAGGATCCCTAATATGATTTAACGTGTAATATTCCTGAATGAAGGGATATTGGAGTCTCTGGGCAGCTTCTGCAACTGGCTGGTCGTGCAGCAAAGCACAGAAAATGCAGTCCAAGAGTTTCAGACTGAAAGCTCCCCCGAAACCCTAAACCCTGAAGCCCTAAAGCCCTAAACCGGGCCCAGGCTGGCCATAAGGTTTCCATATAGCCGGAATCAGTACCTTACCGTTGGTTAGTAGGGAATGGAAGAATGGTGAGAATAGTGTTTAGGGTTTTGACACTCACACTCGGACAAAGCCTGGCAAGGTCTGTAGCAATCCTGGTCCTTCGTTAACAAGCACCTGGCACGTATCACCAGACGCGCTCTACAACAAATCCCCTGCTCCCTGTTAGCACAGGGGACAACGCTGTCAAGCACCATGGTCCACATGCCAACTCCAAATGCGCAACAGTATTCTGACATGGTGTTGACCGCAGGCCATCCTCAGGACAAACGACTAACAACCCGCCAGAGTAAGCAACCCACGCCCTAGTTCCGTCCTTCAGATGGTCATGTGAAACATGACTCCCTTTAAGGGTTTTAAGGTTTTTGGGTTTAGGGAAGAATGGTAGTAATAGTAATTATAATGGTACCCCATTCCTCCATTCCCTACTAACCAAAGGTAAGGTATGCCATGCACAGAATGCGAAGAGACGACGAGCAGCATCAGGCAAAGCATAGATGATGATGACGGAAGATTGAGTTGTAAAGCCCGACCTTAAAGCTGTGAAGCTTCGGTTAGAAGCATTAGACACTGAAAGCCAGCCCAAATCTATGCTACCCACGATGAGCCCAGCACCAAACCTGAGCGTGCAGCGAACTCAGCCTCGAAAGTCCCTAACCCTTGGACCCTTTTGATCACCCTAAACCCTAAACCCTAAACCCTAAACCCTAAACCCTAAACCCTAAACCAGGTTCCTGAATAGTACCCTTTTGCCCTTTTTGCTTTAAGGTCCCCTTATTAAAACCGAATAGGGTACCCTTATTTTCAAGGGGCCACTCAGGAACCTTGATAGAGTGGAGCGGCAACGGTTTAGACTTTAGAGCTTAGCTTCGGAACTTTGTAGTTCCTCGTTGAGGTTACCTTATAGGATCCTAATTGTATATTCGGTAAAGAAAGAATGACAATGGAGGCTATAGGTAGGCTTGTAAGGCTTAGACGTCGAAGCCTCGGACTCCCAAAGCTCTCCACCCTTGTACAAGTCCCAAGCCTGAACCGAAAAGGTAAGTGAACGTGCCCTAAACCCTTTTTCCTCAAACTTAGTAGACCCTAAACCCGAAACCCTGATACTATACCTTAACCCAACCCAGAATAACCCTACCTCTTTAAGGACTTATGCAAGGAAACCATAATAACGAGCCCTACAAACGTAGCTTGTTCAGAGTTCAGGTATGCCCTATGCCTCCGATCCCTAACGTCTCTGAGACAGCCCGGGACTCGGACATCTGGGCGCCCAAAAACAGGCACCGGTCGATCCCCAACCTTGGAACTCAACAGTGGTATAATAGGACTATAGTAGGGCCCTACAATAACCCTTGTAGTCACTATTACAGGGTGGGGGCAGCTTCTGACATATAGGGGCCTTAATCATTAGGATAGGGTTTTGGGGCCCATTATACTATAAGGGTTTGTCGGAACCCTCAAAGTAGTATGGGTAATTATTGGGATTGTACAAACCGGTCCCCCCCAAGTACCCTTTACAGGGATCTAAAAAACTACGAAGTAATCAGGGGCTACAATGAAGGGTAGTTGGGGGGTCTAGGAAGGGTTCCATCATAGAAGTGCTTGCTAGGGTTTTTAAGGCTCACAGGTGCTTTCCAGAGGGACTCCAAGGGACTTGTGATGGCTGTTATGGGGGCTTTGAAGAGTAGGCGGAGGAGGGTTTCGGAGTTCAATTTTTCTTTTGCGCACGTGCACAAAGGGATCCTATTGCCAAAGATTTCAGCCAGTGGAGTGGTCTGGGTTTATGTACAGGTTTCGCGTTCCATCGAATCACGCCACACCTACAAATTGGTCGGAAAAAATTTTACCCCTAAACCCCTACAGTAAATGCACTAAACCCTACACCCTAAACCCCTAAGGCCTTGTCTCATTCGTACGGCCCTATATTAGGGAAGGTTTCCGCAGTCTACTGACTGCTGATAGCTTGCACCTTGGTTTGGGGAGTTGCGGTTCGCGGCTTGCAATTTGCATCTTGCAGACTCTCACCCAAAAGGGATGGCTGGAGGGCTTCTAAAGCTTGTGGTGGTGGTGGGGGGGGTATTGGGCACTCTGTGGGAAATTCCCAGCTCAACCACCAGGGATTCGGGCATCGTAACGATTCATCCGGGCTGGGTCTAAACGTCAACCTCCCCAAGTCGAAAAAAACAACTATCCCAAAGTCCCAAGCCTAACCCACTCAAAACCGCCCTTTAACCCTTACCCGAAGAAGCCTTAAACCCTGACAGTTAGACTCACTAGACCCAAAATCCCAAACGTTCGAACCCTGAACCTACTCTAACACCCCAAAACCAAGAACTCTCGCCATAACAAAAACAGAAATCCTAAAGCCCCAAATCCTGGCCCAACACATCCGAAAGCCCGAGGACGAGATCTCTGTCCCAGCGACCACTGCAGTTCGAGCAAAGGGCTCGGCTTGCTCACCTGGACTGCTTGCCGCAGAGTTCCAAAGCTCCCCCCAAACCCCAAGGGGGAGTGTCGAAATGTCACACATCGGTTTAGCGGGCCCTAGAAAGCTCGGTGCGAGAGGGCCATACTCCTATGCTGACTTCAAGTCAAAGCGGTTCCGCCAAGGATGGGTTCCGAGCGCACCCGATGACTTCCCACCCCACCCAGGGACAAAATTCAGGTCAAGGCCGCGCCGCCTAGGCTAAGTTCCGAGGGCACCCAGTGACTCCGAAACACTACTTAAGGATGGATACTCAAACCCCAAAGCCCTAAAGCCTACCCCAAAACCCCGAAAACCTTCATCCGGAACAAGCAAGTGGCTTATTGTTACCGGCAACCCTTCGTCTAGAGTCATCCTTGTACGGGGAACCTTGTGAAGCGCGGTAGAAAAATCCAGGCGAGGCATGTGAAAGGGTTTCGGCGCTCACACTCGGACAATCCAGGCGAGGCATATGGCATATGGTTCGAGAAAGGGTTTAGGGTGTTTGAGGTATTTGAGGCAAGCCCTAGGCCCTACAGCAACCTCCTGAGGCCGTCTGGAAACCTACAAAGCGTCCCTATACTGTAAACGGCTCTACATCCTCAACCCTTGACTCCCAAACTGTGTAATGGGGGCATTGATAAGTGTCGCAGTAAGAATAGGGCTTTGGTGTGCATTATCTGTTTGGGTTGAACACGTTCTTGAGCTCTTGTAGCTGTGGAACTCGGAGCCGGGGACTTTGTGGAACCAGGGCCGCACTTCCCCAAAGTACCCCTCGTGGTTTACACTCTCGCAACTCGGACACAGCCAGACGAGGTTCTTGGTGCGCATGGTCAGACTAGGCTTTAGGGTGACTGAGTGTTGCAAGTTTGCTGAGCTCTTGTCAGGGGACCTCACGAACTATCATGGCACCTTATATAAGCGAAAGTCCTTGCAAGCTGTACATAACCGTCGACCTACGAAACATCGAGCCGTTTGAAACCTCACAAAGGATTTCAGTTTCTGCCCTGCTGAGCCAGCAACACTCCATGATCGCTTTGTTTGTCAGCCTGAGCACAAGGTCCAGGGGGGGTGGGGGGTTAGGGTTCCCAAAGACTCCAATATCCCTTAAGCATATTAGGGATCCTCAGATAATTCCAGGTATATTCCTTAATTAAGGGCTTAATCTAATTTCAAGCATATTCCTTCATTAAGGGCTTTATCTAATTTCAGGTCTATTCCTTAATTAAGGGATTTTGGAGTCTCTGGGTTTAGGGTTTCGGGGGGCAGCGGGTCACCACCACCACCAGCCAGATCCTACGGCCAGAAACAGGCGAGAAGAAACCCAGCAAGTTGCATTTGGAAGATTCATTCCGATACCCTCTCCGGGACTACTATGGAGTGTACCTATATACAGACACTTGAATATACATTATTATCTTAAGCCTTACTTGGAGGTTCATGGGTAGCTATAAGTAGGGTTATAAGCAGGCAAACCCTACTTATGACCCATATTTGGGGACATATAACTCCACTTACAACTACCCATGAACCTGCAAGCACCCTATCCGAGAGTCCAGTTCTGGTAGAAGCCGGAAAGTTGGAACACCAGTCTCCTCCTGCTCTGAAGGAAAGGTACACGGGATCCCAGCACTGATCATCCTAAATCCGAGTTCCAACTTTCTGGGACTCACTATCTATTGATAATGGCTCACAGGATTCTTAACCCTTTTAAACCCCGTTATGTAAGCTGCAGCTTCATCTCCTTCTGCAAGCCCGTGTGGGTTTGCAGCGTCGCTGTGGTTGAAGCAAGGTTTTGTAATTGCTGTAGATCCCTGAAGGATAAACCTTCAGGCCTGTCCCATAACTGGCCCACAACAAGAGTATGATAGGAGTATATAGGGATCGTGTAGTATTACGGCCTTTGAAGAAGGGTGTTTATCAATGAGGGGTCTACATTGAAGGTCTAGGGTCCTCCATGTTTGGTGGTTCAACTCCTCAAGGAAGCATTCCATCCTGGTGCGTTTACAACTTCTGGTATAGCAGACATACCCCGAAACCCTGTTCTGGTTACGGCCCCTATCTTATACCGCTTGCTGTTACGAGATGCGCGCTCTGCAGTTTATTCCAAGTGGCAACGAAGAGGAAGGCGCTTCAGGTGTCCACCGTGCCGCGCCGCCCGCGCTCCAACCTTTCTGGTCGAACGCCTATTGTGCTAGACTATTTGATGTCGAGAGGCATCGAAGATGTCGCAAGGAAGTCCCCAGTATACTTCTTCGTGAAGAGAACATGCGTCAGATTTCACTTAAGGAGAACATTTGCAGCTGCCTACCACCTATCCGGAAGTCCTCGAAAGCCCAGGACAATGGTGTGTGCAGAGAACACTGCTGACAATGTCAGTATCACCATCATGCGCGGAGCTCCGAGGGTTTGTTCTGAGGTTTGCAAACCTTTGAACTGACTCTACGAGGCATCGAGTAGGCGAGCCGACAAAATCAAGATTGGATACGTTGCCACGGGTAGGTTTGGTCACGGTTTGGTCTGAACCCTTTTGCCCTACCTTTTTGTTGGGTCCTCACTCTAATTTACCTGTATGACTTCTTAGCAAGGTAAGTAGTTTTTAATGTCTAGGCAGGGCTTTGGGCTTATAGGCTGTGCAGGGTGTGGTTGAAAGGTGACGATGCCTAGCCTTTTGAAAAAACGCACGCATCAACACAACTGCCAACCATGTTCGTGAAAAACGAAGGCCTTCCACCAGCCACAATAACGAAAACAACACAACCAAGGCAACCTAGAGAGCATGAATCCATTACTTAAACTTCTCTCTCCCCCGGACCTGAAAACAACAAACATCGTCTCCACAGTTCCAGTAGTTCCTTTTTGAGATTACCTTGTAGGAGTCTAACCCTAAAACGGAGCTACAATGAAGCCTATAGATAGCCCGTTTTAGAAGCCTTGTAGTAGCGCTTAAAGAAACCTTATAGTATCCCTTAGTGTAACCCTGAAAGACCTTATAGCAACCCTTACCGCAACTAAGACCCGAAAGCCTTCATCCGTGGCGACTTCCTTTGAGGCCACGGCGTGCGGAGCTTCGTTGTTCCGGCTTCTCCTCTTCCTGGCAGAAGGGTCTTGAGGGTTTCAGGGTTTAGGGTTTAGGGGTTTCGACGTTTAGGGTCAAAACCAGTCATCTAACACGATTTTACAAGGCTTGTAATGGTGGCTCACTCGGAGTTGAGTTGTCCTATTGTATCTCGCTCCCCCTCGGCACTTGACAGTAACTGTTGAGAGTCAAGGTTTCGTATGTGCTCTGGATTAAGTAACAAAGGAGTTCTAGGGATTGTTCAGCGGATTTCAGCGGCACTAAAGGTAGTCGGCCCTCGTGCCAAGACCTGTCGCATTCTTTATGGGAATGGAACAACTATCGCGACATCCTTGTGTAAGTTATGCAAACTCGAAACTCGAAAGGTTTCCGGGTCCAGGTTTTGGGTCGATTGAACGTGTGAGGCTCTGGTATGAAAGACCTTACAGGAGCCCTGTCCCCTACAGCAAACCGAAGTCATACAGGATGCCCCCACCATGCTGGCAGTGTGCGGAGGGCAGAAGACAGCCGCATAGATACCGACACCGATTGAAGCTCACGGAAAAGCGCCACTTGAACACGCAAGAACGATATCCCTGGAACTGTAGCTATGTAGCTGCAGAATTTGAACACCTCATAGACAGAAGTGCGGCGAGGTCCAATCAGCATGCCGGAGCCTGGCTCTACTGCGACATGTCTTTTTGTACAGGCGCAAGCGGATAGTCTTGTTCCCAGAGAGCTCCCGAATTTCAGTGTTTACATTGAGTCAAAGACATAGGGCTTAGGGTTTGGGGTTAGCTCTAGATCCTAAAGATCGCGGGTGCTTAGCATGACGTAAGCAATCCCCGAGAGCTGCCGAGACGCACATCAGTGTCCAACAAACGTAGTTCTACGGCTGATAGACAAAATCCAGCATTACCCATAAGAAGGAATATACCATAATTCCCATAGTTTAGGGTCCTTGGGGTAATGCAGGATTTTGTCCATCAGCAGTATGAATGGAGGCTCAAACTTGATGCATAAGTGTCTTAGCATATAGAAAGGGGTTTTGGATGTATCATAATACCGATACAGGCCTTCATAATCAGACCAGGGTATGCGGGGATTACTATGGAGTGTACCTATATACAGACACCTGAAGATGCATTATTATCTTAAGCCTTACTTGGAGGTTCATGGGTTGTTATACGTAGGTAGGGCTTGAAGTAGGTTAACTACACTTATCACCCATATTAGGGGACTTATAACCCCACTTATGACTACCCATGAACCTCCAAGTAAGCAGAAGCCAGGCGGCCCAACAAGACTTTCCCTGCCTTCCCCCTTCTCGAGGCCTCCACTCTAAACAATCTGCTCTAGAGCTGCGACAAAAAAACTCAACTCGTCGAAGAATCGTGGTGTAGAGTTTTAGCACATATTCTTCGACATTTATGAGACATTATGTGATATGAATATGAATAGGAACATTAGTATAAACAAATACACATAAGTACATATCTCTCTCTATATATATAGATATGTATGCGATCAGGGTCAGGGGTTCTGAAAACTGCTTGGTTTGCAGCTTGCAGTTGCTGGGATGATTAGCAGCAAGCGAAATCAAATCAAAGCTCCCTTGGGCGACTGTGATGCGAGTACCGAATTTGATGCGGCTGTTCTAACTCAGGTTGCGCCCGATGCCGGTGTTTGCGTAGGAGCCTGCTGCGATAAGCTTAGAAGATAGCCGACAGGCGGCGTAATTTCGCAAAGCATAAACCCAGAACATTGGGGCCTTAAGAATTAGCCAAACTATTTCGAGGGCTCCTTATAATTATTAGAAGTAATTGTAGAACAACGTCCCCAAAACACAAGCGGAACCTTGTTGAAACCTAAACCGACCCGGCCTTTGTCTAGAGCAAGCCCCATGTGGGTGGGGACTTTTGTGTAGCTCCCGAAGGACTACGACGTCCTAGCGAGCCTCATCCTAAAACAAAAATCCGCCCTTGAACTTTGAATCCTTGACTCCTAATGGCCTAAAGGGAGCATTGTAAACGACCGGCAAGGCCCTACGCAAATGAAAACTCTACACCGGCACTATATAGGGCTGAACAACCTGTCTGTGCAGCCACTGGCTGCTTGTGGCTCAGTGGTTCTTTGAGTCCGCACGGCTTCAAGCCCGTGTGTCGTGATTCAGGCTTTGCGATATCTGGTCTACCGAACCCTACTTAACTGTCTTTTTGAGGCTTCCTGACTATGATGTCCCTGGCAAAAGCACTGAAAGCTCCAGAGTTTTCGAGTCCACGTAGTGGTTAAATCCAGAGGCTGCAACGAAACAACAAAAATCAATGAAATCATAGTCCCTAAGGGTCCATGTACCCATATAAAGGTACATGGGCCCCAAAGTACCTATATAGGGACTACATTAAGGCCAATGTATATACTATATGAGTACATGGACCCTTAAGGAGTGTTCATCGGAGCTGGTGCCTGGTGCTGAAGAGCTCACGAAAGACCTATGCAAGCATTTGCCAGCACTCCTTTTCCTGCGCCATCGCCCTTGAGCCATGTCCAGCATGGCGATCGCTTTCAGTCAAGAAAACATCCGATGCACCGAAGGACAGGCAAGCACGGAGCCAGGCCTCCCTACTGCGGCGGCCCCTACAGCGAGTGAGAAGCAAGAGTGGAGTGATGCTGAGTGGCGAAGCTGGAGCCCTTCCTGGTGGGGATCAGGTTGGGGCTCATGGCAGTGGCGAGAGAGCAGTTGGGCTCCAGGTGGCCACTGGAATGGCTGGCAGGGGTCAGCCCAGCCGAGTCAGTCAGCGGATGCTGGCGCGCCAGGCCCTGGGGGGTCTGAAGCTGGTCAGCGGCAGGACTCCAATTGGGATCCATGGGCGGCAGCGGCGGCGGCAATCACTGCTGCGGCGACGGCTCAGGACCGAGCACGACCTGGCGATTCCGCGCAAGATCCAGGAGCTCCCAGTGGACGAGGACCCCTAGAAGTACCTGATTCTGCTCAAGACCATCGTGGTCACTCATGGAGAAGCTGGGGTGACTCCTGGCAGGACCCTTGGCGCTGGCAAGGACCGGGCGCGAAGGGCGACTACTCGGACCCTCCGGCCTTCCCTGGATGGTCCCATCGGCGCTACTGGACGGCAGCTATTCGGCGATGGAACAAGAACACCGATATCCCTTTGTTCCGTCGCGGAGAAAAAGTTCTACGGTGCCTAGGATGGGAGCTTCAAGCAGACATGGAGCACATCACGGAGGCCGAGCTCGGTGAGCACGACTACCTCGAGAAGATCCTCAAGGTCTTGGATGCGAAGGCTGGTGTTCGCCAGGATGACGAGAAGCGGCGAGCATTCAAGGCTGTCATGACCGAGAACCAGCGAAGGCGGGATGAGTCGTTGTCTCAGTACTCTCTTCGCAGGACTCAGGATTTTCAGCGGGCAACTACGTATGGCTTTGTCCTCCCTCGCGAGCTTCAGGCTGCGATGCTACGTGAAGGAGCCAGTCTTAGCGAGCAGAACCTGCAGAACCTTACGGCCCTCCTGCAGAAGGATGACTCGGACCCTGACAAGGTAGCCAAGGGCCTGTGTCAGCTGGATGTTCGAACTGACAAGCTGATTGGCTTCGCGAACGGCGAGGTCCCCGCTGCCGGGTCAGATGCTCCGGTCTACTTGGCGGACGACGACGGGGACGACGACGATGAGCTGAGTGACGAGGAGGTCCTCGCTGAGCTCGAGGCCTTGGACTTGTTCGAGGACCAGGTGTGCGAGGTGTTCGCAGTGCTGGACGGCGGCGGCGGCTTCAAGAAGAAGCGCACTTGGAAAGAAAATCGTCTGATGAAGGCGGAGATGAAGAAGGACCGTGGGTCTTTCATCAAAGGAAGTGATGCCCCTCCGAGAGGCCACGGCGGAGGACTACCTGGAGGTCGCGACGGAGCTCGCGGCCGAGAGTGGCGCGGAGGCGGCCGAGGACGAGGCGGCATGTCTCGTGAGCAGCTCAAGAAGATCTCAAAGTGTCGCGGATGTGGTCAGAAAGGACATTGGGTTGCAGAGTGTCCGAATAAGGGCAAAACGGCGGCTGTCAGTGGCTTTGTGTATGCTCCGGAGCCAGCCTCTGCTCAGGCGGTGGCCTTCTCTTTCCTTTCCCGGCGAGAGCTGTACGAGATCGTCGGTGAGATCCAAGCTGCTCCTCAGGACCGCCCGAGCTGTCCCAATTCTTCTGTGTGGAGTTTCCTGACGATGCCTTCCGGAGACGCCATCGTGGACACTGGAGCAACCCAGGACTTGATCGGGTCAACGGCTTTTGTGGCGCTGAAGCACCGCCTGAAGGACGTGGGCCTCCAGCCCATCAAGGTGGACGTGAGCTGCGCGGTGCCATCTGGCATCGGGGGAAAGGCCACTGTGGAGCAGGTGGTCTTGGTTCCGATCTCACCAGGTGGATGTGCCGGCGTTCTTCAGATGGTTGTGCTGACGGCTGATATCCCTCCCCTCTTGAGCATCGGCTTTCTCGATTTTATGGGAGGGATCATAGATCTGCCAGCTAAGGAACTCCGGCTTTCAAAGTATCAGACGGCGGTCCCGCTCAAAGAGCTCCCGTCAGGCCACAGATCTATCCCTTTGATAGAGTGGACCGGCGGCAAGTTCGAAGTTCCTGCCCCGATCCGCGAGAAGTTCGGCTTGCCTTTTGACGCTTTCAACCTGAAGGCAATGTCTTCGTCCGAGTACACAAAAGACGGAGCGAGCGGTAGTCAGCCAGAGGGAGTGAAATCATGCATTTCAGTTCCGGTGAGTGCAGTTCGGCAACAGTGTCATGTGCACTTTGAACAACCTGCCGAACTCCTGTCGACAGTTGAGCCTGCCCCACTCAGTGCAGAAGCGGAGGAATCAGTTACTCAAACCGATCCGGTGGGCTCGAGCCGAAGTTCGATGCAACCTTCAGCAATCACCCTCGCCCCGCTGACTTGTGAGCATGGACCGGGCGGCAGCTTTGTCTCCTCCGACGAAATGCTGGCGGGCGATGGTGTCGCGACTTTTGATCATCCTCGAGTCCAGCAGGCTCATGTACTTCAAGCTGGCGATGGCCGAGCGTGCGAAGAAGACCCGACAAGGGCGCTTGAAGTATGTGACCGCGGACGAGAGCGCGGCGGGCAGCTGCATCCACCCGGCGAACCGGATCATTCGTCGGGGAAATCAGTGGGCGAGCTGGCAAGTGTGCACCCAGTGCCAGGCTCGAGTGGCTTACGCCTCGAAACCTCGGGGAAAAGCTGCAGCCAAGGCGAAGGCCAAATCGAGGTCCTCAGCGAATCCGGTGCAGAGCGAAGGATCCATGGGGAAGGAGACCGAGCCAGTGGAGTTCCAGCCATCTTTCCGTCGCTCAACGACTCCGGCGGCAGCGAGCTCTACGGTGACGCCGGACCTCCAGGTGATGATGCAGGCCTTCATGGCGGGGATCCAGCAGCAGAGTGCCGACATGAACCGCGCCATGGACCAGATCAACAGCTCCCTGCGAGAGTTGGCTCGCGGACAGAGCCAAATGATGATGATGGGCGGCGATCTGGCCGCTTCCTCCAGCTCGGGAGCGACGACGAGCCTACAGCAGCAAGCCGAGCAGCTAGCCCGAGTGGCGATGGAGGTGGACCTGTCGGACGAGTGGGACGAGGTGAATCCCAATGCCGAGGATCTCGGCAGCCCATGATGAGGTGGCCGCTATGGGTCACGACCTCTTTGCTCTCCTTGTCTTCGGCATTGGCGTGGGAGCAATGTGAGCCCGGGCTGCAGGATCACCTCAGTACCAAGGCTGTGCCAAGCTGGGTTTTGTACCAAGAGAGGGAGAAAGCAATGGATAAGCTCCCACCCGGAGCGCGGCTCGTGGAGTCGTCTGACCACTACATCACTGAGAATGTCCCGACGGCGCTCCACCAAGTCCTCTACGGCATTCCCAGCGACGAGGTCCCGAGTGGATGGAAGGGCGTGATCCAGGAGGTTCGGGCTGCAGATGGTGCTCTTCTGTACCGGGGGACCACCGAAGGCTGCTCGGACGAGGAAACCCGAGCCGCCGGAAATGCCTGGACCTGGCTGTTGCCAGCAAGGCTGGCCCATGGATGGTGTACCCTCGGCAAGCGCGGCCACGTGGAGGTTCTGAACGCCGAAGGTCAGGTGAGCTCTATGGGACCGATCTGGATCTTCTTCGACCGAGAACGCGAGCTTCAGAGAGTTAGCGATGCGAAGATCGAGGAGGTCTGGCCTGAGGACCCTCTTCGTGGAGATGAGGCCCCTTGTCGCAAGCAGTTACTGGAGGCGTTTGCAGGTCAAGCTCGCGGTGACTGCCAGGTGGACTACCTCGAGATTTTCACTAAGACACCGCTGCAGGATTGCGTGCGGCGGAAAGGGCTGCGAGTTGGTCTTCTTGGAGATGAGGCGGAAAATCTGACTGCGGCTGGCCGCACGGCCGTCCGAGAGGGGTGTTCATCGTTGAGACCACGAATTCTGGCAGCACGGTGGGAGAGTGAAGGTGACGGTCCTCAGGATCGGCGATCAGCTGTTCGAGACCGACTTCGACAAGGGCTTTTCTCAGAAGTTGCCGAGGAACAAGTTCGTCGTGGCCATCACTTCCTCGTGGACTACCCTCTCCCTCTGGTGGATCCTGTGGAGCAAAAGGTAGGTGCAGTCTGCGATCATCGGTTCTCTGCCCTGATTGAGTCTCACGCGCACCAGGTCATTGTATGCCATCAGCATGGTCAGCCAAGGCGCATGGCATCCTCGTTTGCGGCAGGAGATCTCCTAAAAGAGAGGGTGAGCTCCGCAGAAGTGCTTGAGAGAGGTGCTCCTCTTGGTGATCGTTCGCGAGAGGAGCGGATGGCAAAGGAGCTTTTAGATGCCAACGACTTCTCTTTTGCGGCTTGCCAGGACTTGATCGATTGCACCAGTCTTCCATCTCGAACGACCAGTCGGAGTGGGATGCCGGAGACCGTGCAGGGCAAGCTCATGTGCACGTTCGGGCTGTTCAGCCATGGAGGAGTGTGGGGAGTAACTCGACAAACAAAGCTTCGTCCCCACTTCACGAACTACATCAACAGCTTCCTCGACTGGCACGGCGCCGGCGGCCCCAGAACGAGCTTCTCTGTGAATACCGGAGTTGGGCTTACCATGCACCTGGACAAGTACAATCTTCCTGACACCAGGAACTCCTTGATCACCTTCGGGAAGCACGCTGGCGGCCGGTTGTGGGCCGAGGATGCATGCCAAGTCACTGGCGGCAAGATCAACGAAAGGAGCTCTCGGAAGTCTCCTTCCGGCCAGGTCCTCTACGGTCACATGGTGAATACCTACCAGAAGATGGCGACGTTCGATGCCCATTACTACCACGAAGTGGAACCTTGGACCGGCTGTCGTTACAGTGCAGCCTGCTGGGCCAACGCCTCTGTGGCTAAGGTGGATAATCGTACCCGTCGAAGGCTCAGGACACTTGGCTTCCGGCTTCCCCGCGCGTCTGGCCCGGGAGGTCCCAAGATTGGTTCGGCGCGGCCGGACGGGCTCTGCGAAGCCGTGCTGGAGGCTTGCGCCGCACACGCATCCGGGTCTACCTGTCCCTCTGCGAGACCGCTGTTTTCCTTCCCGTCAGTCCCAGATCCTGAGGATGAGAATGAGATGGAGGAGGGAGACGAAGTGCAGTCGGATCCAAGGGCAGAGGAAGCTCCACCGCTCCGGGTGACTGAGAGTCAGAAGCGGTTGGTTCACAAAGTTCATGTGAACGTGGGACATCCTCCAAAGGCCAGGTTCTTGCGAATGATGAAGGCAGCCGGGACGTTGCCCCACGTGATGCACTACATCAAGAACGACTACGAGTGCGACCAATGCTCCATTCGACAAAGACCGGATCACAGGCATCGGGCACGGTGTCCTCGCAACTATGAGTTCAACCGCATGTTGTCGATCGACGTTTTCTACATCAAGTTTGGGATCTACCAAGTCCCGATCCTCAACATGACTGACACTGGGACGTGTTATCAGGTTCTTCAGAGGCTGCCTATCGCGACTGGCGGCCACGGAGGCACCCCGACCTCGGATGCAACCTGGAGGGCTTTTCTGGCCACATGGATTCGCTTCTTTGGCCCTCCCGAGGTCCTTGTCTGTGACTCTGGATCCGAGTTCAAAGCACACTTCGAAAGGGGATGTGAGGGTCAGGGTATTTTGCAACATGTCGTCCTACCAGAAAACCCCTGGAAGAACGCCATCAGCGAGCGACACGGCGGCTTCATTAAGCACCGCCTTGATCAGGAATTGTCTTCAGGAAGGGGCGTGCTCCAAACTTGGGAGGACTTGGACGACTTCTTGCACGAGATGGTCTCAGTAAAGAACCGATGGCTGAGCCGAGGTGGAGTGTCTCCGACTCAGTTGGTGTTTGGCAAAATGCCTCGGATCCCCGGTGATCTCCTTAGTGACGACCACACTGGGCTGATGGCATTGCATGATGCGCTTGAGGACCCTCTTGGAACCGATCAGGCAGCAGCTGAGTTCAGGAGACGAATGGAAGTGCGAGAGAGAGCCAGGCAAATCACCATGGCCCAGGCATCCCGAGAGGCGGTCCAGCGTGCTGTTAAAGCTTCTACCCATCAATCTCGGAGGTTCTATGCGGGCCAATGGGTATACTGCTTCCGACGGGGTCGTCCAGGTGATCCTCTTCATCCTCGAGACCGGTGGGTTGGTCCTGGACTGGTGGTTGTGGCCAACAACAGCACGGTCTATGTTGGGATGCGGACGAGGCTCTGGAGATGTTCCCCATCCGATCCTGGAATGTCGGAGCTCATCCGCCGGGTGATCTCAGGCTCTACGGCTCGAGCCATTAACGTTGCCCGAGAAGGAGCTCCACCTGACGGTGCAGCGGTTGCTCCTGTTGACCGAGAGAACGCGGAAATTCCGTTGGCGGGCGAGGCCCCTCAGGCTGCTGCCGAGGAAGTGGTTCCAGTTCCTCCTGGCCTACTTCCTCCTGGACTACCTCCTCCACCTGGTGATCTCCCTCGTGATGATCTAGACCGCGCTGATGGACGAGCTCAACATGCTGAAAATAGGCAGCGAGGTCAGGCAGCTTCTGAGTCCTCCCGCAGGTCCTCAGCTTCTGAGCCAGCTGGAGAACCTCCGAGTCAGGACTTGGAGCCCCTAGAGACCATTCCCGAAGGCAGGACGGCCTCCCGAGGTCGAAGAGCCGGCCCGCAAAGTACCGAGGACTGAAAGTCCGCCTGGAACCCGAGCCCCGGGTACACCCATGGGGCCCTTGCTGCGAGCGGTGCAGAATGCGGTCCGCCCAGAAGCCGAGGTCCCCTCTTCATCTTCTTCTCTGACGCCTACGGAAAATCTTCCCGGTGAGCATCGCGTGGGAAGACAGGTTCGAGAGTGGGAGGAGGTCACCGCCCAGAGAGCTCGAGAGCGGACGCCCCCGCCATCTCAGCGAGATGGAGATGATAGCTCCGAGGACCTGTGGGCCACTTTCGAGCAGGAAGGATGGTCCGGGAGCTTCTACAACTACCGTCAAGGATCTCAAGAGCTGGGCACGGATGCTTCCGGAGAGTGGACGTGGCTGGCCAAGCGCAATGACGAGGTGTCCTTGAAGCAGCTGGCAGCGAGCGAGAGGGAGATGTTTGCGAAATCCGATCTCCTGGAGTGGCAGAGCATCCTGGACTCTAAAGCTGTTAAGGTCCTTTGTGGAAAACAAGCAGCAGAAGCACGAGCCAGGCACCCATCTCGAATTCTCTCGAGCCGTATGGTGAGGCGAAAGAAGCCAATGCCCGGGCTGGGCCAATGGAAGCCCAAGAGCAGGTGGTGTATCCACGGACACCACGATCCGGACACGGGGTCCCTGGTCACGTATTCACCTACTCCGGCTTCGGAATCTCTTATGCTCTTCCTCCAGGCCTCGATCAACCTCCAACATGTTCGGGCTTTCGCGGACGTCAAGGCCGCCTTCACTCAGAGCCTGCCGATTCGCAGGCCAGCCGGGCCGATTTTCGCCGAACCCTGTGAGGGCTTGAGCCTCCCCGAAGGGGCACTGATAGAAATCCTTGTCCCAGTATATGGGTTAGACGATGCGCCAGCTGCCTGGCGCGAAACAGTGACCCAATACCTGGTCGAGGAGGAGGGCTTCACTCGAAATTTGGTTGAGCCCTGCTGGTTCTCCAAGTTCGTTGCCGGCTCGAGTACCTGTGTGGCCCAAGTGCTTGTCGAGGTGGACGACTTCATTGTCAGTGCGAACCCCGACTTTATGCCAGGGCTTCGAACAAGTATGCAGAAGAGGTTCCGATTTGGAAAGTGGGAGGATGGGTCAGCGGAATATGCTGGCCGTCTCATTGAGGACAAAGGTGACCACCTCTCTGTGTCCCAGGAGAAGTACATTCTTGAGCAAGTGACTTCGGTGACCCTCTCAAGAGAACGCAAGCGGCAGCCCGATGAGCGTCTCTCCCCCTCGGAGTTCGAATCTTTCCGCTCTCTTGTGTACAAGTTGAACTGGCTGGGACGTGAGACTAGGCCGGAGGCAGCCGGTGTCGCATCCATCATGGCCTCGAGGCTCCAGGTTGCCAGCATCAAGGACGTGATGGTGGTGAATCGATTCGTGAATCACCTTCGCAACACCGCCAATCGTCCCTTGAAGATTTGGCGGTTTGGCCCTGATTCTATGGCCTTTGTGGCGGTCTCGGATGCCGGTGGCGTGAACACCAAGGAGACTTTGCTTGACGACGAAGGCCTTCCGACTGATGCGACCCAAGGAGCTTGGCTTGTGCTCACCGCGGAGGCGTTACCAGAAGGAGATCGCCGGGTTCGTGCAAGCCCTATGTCCTGGAGGTCCTCGAAACTTAAAAGAAAAGTCTTCAGTACGGTCGGAGGCGAGACGCAGGCCATGCTTCAAGGGGTGAACGAGGTCGAGTGGATGCAGGTAATGTACAGAGATGGAGTTTTCCATGATGTTCAGCTGCGCAGCTGGCAGGAAAGCCTGAGGCCGCACATGCTTGTGATGAAGGGCGAGCACCCTGGCGGCGGCCGCAACCCTCAGTGTGTGGTGACAGACGCTAAGAGCTTGTTTGACTGCATTCTGAAGGAGCATCCCGCTGGACGTCAGGACAGAAAGTCTGCCCTCGAGCTTGCCATCATTCTTCGTGATTTGCAACGATCCAAGAGTATGGTGCGGTGGATCCCGCATCAAAAAATGATCGCAGATGGGCTCACGAAGGAAGACCCTTTCGCGGAAACGGTGCATTAGAACATTTTCTCCGCACTGGAGTTCTGAGCTTTGTAGATATGGAGGTTGAGCTTGAAAGACGGCGAACCAACCCCGAAGCTCGGAGTAGATCGGCAAAAGCCTCCATCAACAGGCTTCATTACGAAGATCAAGTGCAGCAGCTCTATAGCCTGTGGTTGGAGAGCTTTCAGTCAACCCTTATTGGGGGGGACTGTGGAAATGCACCTGTGCTGGCATAGTGCATCGGATGTTTTCTTGACTGAAAGCGATCGCCATGCTGGACATGGCTCAAGGGCGATGGCGCAGGAAAAGGAGTGCTGGCAAATGCTTGCATAGGTCTTTCGTGAGCTCTTCAGATGGTGGGGATCAGGTTGGGGCTCCAGCTTCGCCACTCAGCATCACTCCACTCTTGCTTCTCACTCGCTGTAGGGGCCGCCGCAGTAGGGAGGCCTGGCTCCGTGCTTGCCTGTCCTTCGGTGCTCGGAATGCTTTCGTCCATCGAGTCCAAGGAGGCCATACGGAACCAAGGCTCGCGCTACCAACTGAAGAGCTCACGAAAGACCTATGCAAGCATTTGCCAGCACTCCTTTTCCTGCGCCATCGCCCTTGAGCCATGTCCAGCATGGCGATCGCTTTCAGTCAAGAAAACATCCGATGCACTATGCCAGCACAGGTGCATTTCCACAGGTGGCTGCAAAGCAAATCCTAAACCGTGAACCGGAGGCTGTCCGCTTCATTGCTACTTACTTTAGCCGTGACGAAGTTGCGACAAACCTACGGACAAGCCCAGCACGCTGGGCCTACCGTGTCTTTTTATACTCCTTTGACAAAGTGTCCGCTGTTCTTCTTTCTTGTCCCTGAGAACTCATCACGTTCACACCTCGTGAAGTATACACTACACTAGAATTAACACCTGTATGATCAGGAACAGCTTGATAAGTTCTGAGACCCAGGGCACCCATTTGTGAAATCATCAGCCTTCTGACCCGATGCGACATGTTCTTGCCAAGGGAACTAGGCAATCAGCTCACGTCGCGCTAGAAACTCATAATCCAAAGTTAAACAGGCCGGTGGTCTCCTTATCTGTCCCCAATACTGCCTAGTATAGCCCTTAATAACGATCCCTATCTACAGCCCCTCAAAAAAGAAACTCCACGTAAAGGTAAATCCTAAGCCCTGTAAGATCTCAGCAATGACCTAAGCGAAGATGCTCAAGGAGAGGCCTTGAACGAGCCCAAGAAGCCCGATTACATGTTCAGCGGGTGGGTTGCTCTGCCGTAGAACCCCTGGGCAATAACTTGTAGTTGATTTTTTTGGGAAATCCTGTCGGTGGTGTTCAAGGCTCAAGAAGCTGGAAGCCAGGCGGCTATACGGGAAATGGACTTTTCATTCGAGCAATCAGAGCTGCCCCTCTCCGGACTTTTGATCACTGAGACGGAGGGATTTGGGAGCAGGGTTTAAGTCTTTTGTATAATGATGGACTTGTGCAAGGGTTTAATGTCTTTGTTTTGTCTACAGCTTGGTCACAGCGAAAAGCCCGTAGACTGCAGTGACAGATGCACAGATGCATCCATGGAAAACGAAGGGTGCAGGATTCGCCCCGCCCTCGACACCTGGAGCCTGGTAATATGGAGGCCTACATAACTACCGATGCTACTCTGTGGTTCCGATTATTAGAAGCTGTCTAGTGGTTCAGGCCCCTATATTACCCAATGGAACATACCAGTCTGTTCATGATTAAGACCCCCGGCTCCCGATCACATCTCCTATGCTCGGCTGTCTTCCTCGTCGCCATCCACTGAGCCGGAACATGCCGAAGCAGAACAGTCCTGCAGGATTGTTGGTCAAAGGTCAAGGGCATGGAGTTTAGAGTTTTGGGCGTGGGGCTCGTGTGTGTGACTACCGAACAGCACGACGCGGCGACGACGATGGAACAGCGATCAGGATGTAACAGCAACCACGAAGGCGTCAGTAAATACGCGACATTGACAATCGCCCCACCAAGCAGCAACTGCAGCAATTCACATGAACCTAAGTATTAGCATGGTCGTCGACTTGCAATAGCTCGTGCCATCAAACGGGCTTCAACTTCTGCTTGTTCCGTCGTTGCTAGGTTCAGAATTGCTTCCGTTCGATACAGTGCGTAACTTTCCTATTCGTTGTGCCAGCGACGTGCCGATACTGATTCCAGCTGCTGCTGCTGCTGCTGCTGCTGCTGCGCTCAGTGCACTAAGTGTTGGCGCACATGGTGCAGTTGGCCCGTTGTTGTTGGTTGTTTTTGCTGTTGCTTTTGCTGTTGACGTTGATGTTGCTGCTGCTGCGGTTGCTGTTTCTGCTGGTGTTGGTGTTGGTGTTGTTGTAGTTGCTATTGTCGCTGTTGCTGCTGCTGTTATTCTTGCTGCGGGTGCTGCCCTCAAACCCGAGCCCCGTGGCTATGAAAGTCTTACGCCCCCACTGAGCCGCCTCGTCGTCGTGATCAGCTTCAGAAGTCACGGGGGAGTTCTCTCGATGAAAATGTTCGGCATGTTGTCTCAACTTGTGCTGCACCTCCGACGCAGGTTCCAGGTTTGCCTGTTGTAAGCCTATAAACGCAACGGCGAGACTCGCAGCGAGATCCACTTTCTGAAGAACGAGTCTATAGACCCAGGACCAGAAACTCAACTCAAAACTCCAACACCCTAAACCACAGACAAGAGAGCCCGCTCCGCTGACGGCCTTCTTTATCAAAGAACGGGGCTTCGCCAAATGATCGTGCAGAAACATCAGGACGATCATGATGACCTAGGGCTGGCACTGGGGTTGATGACTACGTGAGTTCACGTCCTATCGATTTTCAGCTTAAGGATCTAGGATGTAGCGTTTACACTTAGTGCGTGGTGCCACTACCACTGCTTATAGTAACCCCACAAACCATCCTTACTAACCGTCGTTACTAGGCCAGCAGAGCGTCCAAGAAGGGAACTCTTCCTAAACCCGCGTGGCAGCCTTGTACAACCCTTAAAGGAACCCCTTTCAAGGAACCCTGATGGGCTAAACAGTCGAAATGGGAGTTTCCGAAAATAGGGACCCTAATATAGCACCCTTAATAATAGGATCCTCAAAAAAATGGCCAAGGTACCCCTAATTTTCGGAAACTCCCAAATTTTTCGTCAGGATGACCAGCTGCTGGGTTGTTTCAGGGGAATCCGAGCAGGGGACAAGGGGTGGGGCCGGGCCGGGCCCAGGGTTCCGGTAGGGGATGTGATGAGGGTTGCTGTAAGGGTTCTACTCTACTGGCCTGATTAAAGCAGGGTTTTGGGGGATGTTAGAACATTGAGCCCGGAGAGATAAGAATGTTGATAAATCACCATGCCTCGCAGGGAACCAACAAGCACGGAGCATGTGCAGGAAGCAACAAATAGCCCGTGGCACAAAAGAATGTTAAACAACCATGAACGAATCAAACAGGACACCCACCCAACTCCACACATGGTCCTACGTCCAACATAGGGCCCGGTCTTGTGATTTGTTTGTTGTGTTGCTGTTTCTGTGTTGTCTCAGCTGGTATCGGGAATTTTTTGGCTCCCACTTGATTCGCTTTGGCAATGTGGAGATGCACCGTTTCGCTGCTGGGTTTGTTTCGGTGTCGCTTTCGGTTGGTGCTCGCTCTCTCTTGACATATTGAGCTTCTTAGTCTAAGTGTTCTTTCTCGTCGAACCACTGTGCTTCCTCTTCCCGCATCTTTCGGATCATATCTTTCGGCTATATAGCAGACAAAATATATCTACATCTCTGTACATATGATTGTACACATACATGCATGTATCGGATATGGAGATGTGCGACAATCCCGGGGGTATCACGCACATATACCTAGCTATGTATCTATCTATCTATATCGATCTGTATCTATATATATATATATATATATATATAGATACATATGTATGATGTGTGTATGCATATGTATATATATATATATGTATATATATATATATATACATAATATATATATATATATATATATATATATATATATATATATATATATATATATGCTTGCATACATACATACATACATACGTACATAATACTATATATACCGAATCGGTCTATATGTCATGCACACGTACGAATGCACATGGATTCCCTAACTTCTTCACCAAACCTTCAATCCTAAGTGCGGAATTAGCGAATCCTTGTTGGCGAGCAAATCCAAGCCGCTGGAATTGGAAAAAGCAGGAGGTGATGGTCAATCTTCGGGGTCCTTGCTGGCTGAAGTTTTTGGTTTACGATCGCTAAACCCGGTTTAAATTACTGCTGGTCTCATCAAGTTTAGCCCGATCCCTTTGCATCCAGCCTGCAAAGCCTAGCCCGATCCCTACACTTCAAACCCTATAGGGACCCATCGAAAAGCTAATAACACCAGGCTCTAGGAAAGAACACGCACTGCCTTGACAGTCTGTACCCCCGCCCAAACTGTGCAGGACCCAAACTTCTGTGCAAATGCTCTCGGCTCGCTCCTGCACGACCCTAGACCCTTTGCCCTAAACACGTCCCCCAGCAACCTTGTCAAAGGATTGTATTTAAGTTACCATAATCATAACAAGGAAACGACCTTATCTTTTTGATAGATCCCTACTATGGTGGCTTCACAAGACTCCATTAACAAGAACCCAGTCATTAGATAAGTTTGTGGGCTCCAACATCCCTCTACTTCGGGGCAGTATAGGGGCTCGAATAATTAGAATTGGCGTTCTGAGGCCCATTGTGCTAATCATAATAAGGAACCCTCATAATAGTATAGGTACGTATTTAGGCCCCTATAGTATCATGTCATAATACCGAACCCTGCCGTTGGATTCTTCGGTCTCTGTAAAGTGGGCTCAGCCAGGCTTCAGCACTGCCCATGCACCAATGCAAGCGCCGCCAATGGTACCTGGTGGCTGTCAGGAGTCCTACAGATTGCAGGTCTCTCTGTTTATGTCCTTGGCACCGTCAGCAGAAGCATCCAAGTCGGCAACATCAGAACCATCGTCGTCATCATCATCATCATCATCACCATCGGAATCATCTTCAGCAGCAGCATGATTCTCATCGATTCCCGGCACGAACAACACTACAGACACCCCGAATGACATCCCCTTGACGATGGCCGCAGGCCACATCGCGCTCAAGGTCTTGGAGCTTTCATGTTAAGAGTTTCGGTGCCGTATTCATTGCCAGCATCAGCGACATCAAGCGCCGTCGTCTGGTTACAGCTTTGTTGTCTTTTACAGGACCAACATCCACGTCAGCGGCAACGATCTATCGTCACAAGCACCGTTTTCATCCGCCTCATCATCGCCACCATTGTAAGCTGCAACATCGTCTGCATCATGATGATGATGATGATGACGCTGCCAAAGTACATACTATATGGTGACTGTTACCCTGAACCCTAAACTTTAAACCCTACATTCGACTATGCTGGTACTTGGATCCTTTGGGTATTGGCAACCATCGTTTCAGGAGGGCCGCCGGCGATGACCATCGTACTCATCAGCATCTTCGCTCGCTCCTGTCGATGCGACACTTTCTTTTTCCCTCCTACTTGGCAAGGACGAAGCCCGCATTGCAGGGTACATGCATGCGACACTTGACCCTACCTTAGGGTGTTGCGGTTTAGGGCATGAGCCGCAACTTCGGCGGTTTCGAGCTTATGGAGCAGCACCAAGACCCGCACCTGTCACCACCTTGTAGCATTCTGGCGCCCTGGCCCTTGCCACCATGACATAAGGTAGATGATCATGTTCCGAACTCTCTTCGGCTACTGCAGGGGCCTCAACAAATTAGAATTGGGCTTTGCGGGTATACTATACTAGCAGTATCATAAGGAACCTGAGGAACAATACTTATTCCGACCCCTGCAGCATCCGAAGCCAAAGCGTGCAAGTGCCAACATGGTCGGCTCCCTTTGGGGACCCCCAAGTGTGTACTATACAGTTTTTGGGCCCTTGGAGGAAGCAAGCTTCTAGAATTCAGGCCGACTAAAATCCTGAAGAATAGTCTCAGCCTCAACCAAAAAAAGCACATCGCATCAAATGCGGGGATGATACGATTATGGAACCTAGGGGGTTTAGCGATTAGGATGTAGGATTTAGGATTTCAGGTTTAGATCACAATATGGCACTTCTTGCAATGTGTCCCTCCGGGATCTTGCTCTCCAACTCTTTTGGGCATCTAAAGTCCGATGGCCATCACCTTTCCCACTCTCTCTCGGGTTGGTGCCCATAGCTTCTTTACGGGCTCCTCTACGACTCTACGGGGTTCCACAGGGGTTCTGTCCCACATCTTCTTGCATGTCCAGCTTTATAGGGGAACTAAAGGTGAAGCTTTCGGGCTATATAAGGTTCATTGGGTCATAGCAGCACGAAGAATCTAAAAGTTCCCTAAATACTGTGCTACTACGTTTTGGGCTTTGGTGCTGCCAACAGCACCCCACAAATGCATGTGTGATTCGCCTCAGTTCTTCGGGTCGACGCAAAACATGAGCTGCAGGTGCTCAACATGTTTAAGCCCTGCGTGCCGAAGCTCTGAAAACCCCAACCCTAAATCCGGATTTCTAAACACCCCACCAAAAATGGCTGTAGTTCAAAGTCGGAACACTTCTTATACAAGGGGTTTACTCCTCGTTTCGCAACTTCACTCGGAGGATGATCTTCGCAAGGCCACCCACCAATGTCAGGGTGTGGCCAGTGACCATCCTTCAACAAAATGGGGCTCTGGTTTACCCTATAAGGGTCCACGTAGTCCTTGTCTATGGTTTTTGTTATGCCAAAAAGCCCAAAGTCCTGTAATTACAGGGAAGACTTGGACCCTTCGGGTTGGGGTTTCGGCGCTCGCTCTCACAATTCGGACAAGCCAGGCGAGGTAGGTCACAGGTGCGGGTCGGCGTCTCGGGTTTAGGCGGGGGTTTCTACTTAGAGGTTCTCATGGGTACTTATAAGTAGGGATATAAGTGGGGTAGCTATACTTATAACCCATGCTAGGGGACTTATAACCCCACTTATAACTACCCATGAACCTCCAAGTAGGAACCCTGAATCCCATCAACGCTGTGCAATCTCATAGCATCCTGTAGGTGCCCGGAGCCCTAGACCCAAACCCTAAACCCTAAGCCCCTAAACCCCCGGAGCCCTAGACCCAGCTTTCGTGAAGCTGCAGTAGGGCTTTGACGCTCACACTCGGATTCCACCTGGGGTTTAGGGCTTTCGAGCATGGGTTGTGGGTCTTACCAGAGGTGTACAGGCTTGGGCTGTAGGGTGTATCAGAGACTGCAAAGTTCATAAGCGATAAAATCATGCAGCGCAAGCCTTGAAACCAAAGGTATACAGAACCGCAGCACAAACCGTCCTTGAACCAAGCTCCAGGTTCTATCTGAGAGCATACTGTACTATAGGATTTTGGGTCCTGGACTTGAACCTACCTCCCCAATACCCTAAGCCCAAAACCCGCTAACAGGGCCCCCAATAAACACATAAGCAAAGATTAGGATTGGGATATTCCGTATAAACCCCCTTATAACGAAGCCCAATAGGGTCGGGGCATCCCTATAAAATGCTTCTGCTTATGTTGTTTCTGGGTCCCTCAGCAAACACCTTGGTAAGGAAGGTTCATGGGCCTGAAGCATACGTTTAGGGTTTAGGGGTTTAAGGGTTTAGGGGAGGTTCCGCAAATAGGGGACCCTAATATAGTACCCTCTATAGTAGGATCCTTCTTATAAGGATACCAAACTAAGGTACCCCTAATTTTCGGAAACTCCCATATCAGTTCAGGTGCCTTTGCAGTTTGGCTGGAGTTCATAAGCAGTGGGCATGTATGCAGAGGGCTGTAAACAGCTTACTTGAAGTCGTACTGGCTCTTCCGCCTGTGGTTCCCTTGCTCGCGATTTACGGCTTAGGGTTTTGGCTTAAGGGCTTAGCCTTCAAGCATGCAATGGACCCTGGGGTTTTGGGGCTCAAGGATTGCAATTACAGGCTTCGGGTTCAGGCCTTGGCTTTGAAAGCCGCGCGTTGCTTCTAGGGCTGCTTTGTGCTGAATGGCAAAGCAGTGAACAGGAGTTCTGCGCACGGGTCTATACAGTTTTCGGGGTCCTTTTCAGTTTCTGCTAGCTTGCAACAAAGAGAAGGTCATTGCCTCCTAGTTGAGACCGGACACAACATGCTCTCTCAGCCCTGCCTCTCGGCCCCTCCAATATGTATGACCAGTGTCTCACGCTCTCAACCCCAAGCCCCAGCACCAGCCTTTCGAGGCCTTGAATCCAAGGAGTTACAGTAAACCCCATAAAGTTGGAAACAGGACTAAGGCCAAATAGTGCTGGGATTCCCCATAGTTTACTCTTTAAGAATTGAAGCTATTCGGTTTCCAACCCTAAACCCTAAACCCCCTAAACCCTAAACCAACTTTTGGGCTTCTACTGTAAGCCTTGTGGACTCAGTCGGGGGAGCCCTTCCTGGGACTGGGGGATATGGAGGGTTGCGCTGGAAGAATTCCGTTTCTGCCACCACAACTACCTGGACCCCAGAAGTAGAAGTCGAAACAAAGGAAATATATATATATATATATATATATATATATTATATTATATTATATTATATTCAAAAAAAGATAAAGTAAAAGGCCCACCAGAAAGGCTGAATTTGCTTAATGTATAATAATAGCCTTTTGTGGGTATTGGGCCATTATTTTACCTACTTTGGGCGGTTTAGGGTAGCTAGTGAGGGCTCCAAGCCCGCAAGACATGCAGCACCCAAAGAACAGCAAAGATGCCCTTCAACATTCCAAGCTTCGTCGTGTGGATGCCCATGCGGCCGTTGCTGCAGGCCGATGCCACTACACCGAAAAGGGCCGAAACGGCCTCAGTCCCAAAAGTCACATCGATTCCTTCTAAAACCCGTTCTCCCCGTATCGTATAAAAGGTTCCCACCCCAAAAAGCATATGCAAACCTGATCTCGGTGCCGAAGCTTTGATATTGGGGGGGGGGGTGGGCATCCGGGTATGGGTAAGGAGCCAGGCAGTCAGACAAGGAAATAACTAGGGACACGGAGCTTTCGGTTTAGTATTTCGTAAGCCCTAAAGCCCTGGCTCTAAACCATGGCTGCTAAGCACTAAAGATCAAGCCCTAAACCCTAAAATCTAAAGCCCTAAGCCCTATTCCTTAAGCCGTACGCCCTAAAGCCCTGGTCCCATCGGTTTCGTTCTACCGTAGTCTTGGCATAAATACAAAGTAATATACAACCCTAGCTCCCTCCTAATGGTTCTACTTCACTTTCAATTGTGGGCCCGAAGCCGCAACATTCCGGGGGCCGGAGGTTTTTGCACTAGGGTGGCGTTAATGTTAGGGGAAAGGGGTTAGATTCCATATTGCCCAGCAAGTTCACATCAATGCGTGCTCTGGCACGCGCGAGTGTGCTCAGAACTTTTGTGAACAAATGCCAAATGCCAAAAACTAAACCCCAACAGATTCCCTAAAACCCCCAACAGTTCCTGATTTTTGTGCGAGGCGGCGACCTCAAACCCAAAGCCCTGCGTTTGGTTTGTGGAGAAACGTTCGGGGGCCAAGTTTCCATGTGCAAATGAGTTGCAGGTGGATAAGACAAGGAGTGAGGCTGGTGAGCTAAGCCAAGCTAGCCAATAGGCTGGATCACTATGTGGCCGGATTGCAAATAAAAGTGTGAACGGCACCAGCAGCAGCAGCAGTAGTGGTCGTCGTCGTGGTGGGTCGCAGTAGTCGTAGTGCTCGGCGTGGAAGTCGTAGTCGTCGTCGCCGTCGTAGTGGTTGTGGTCGTAATTATTACTTTGCCTTCTACTACTAGTAGTATCAGTCGTAGTAGTAGTAGTAGTAGTAGTAGTAGCAGTAGTGGTAGTGGTAGTGGTAGTGGTAGTGGTAGTGGTAGTGGTAGTGGTAGTGGTAGTGGTAGTGGTAGGGGTAGGGGTAGGGGTAGGGGTAGGGGTAGGGGTAGTGGTAGTGGTAGTGGTAGTGGTAGTGGTAGCGGTAGCAGTAGTAATAGTAGTAGTAGTAGTAGTAGTAGTAGTAGTAGTAGTAGTAGTAGCCGTAGTAGCAATAGTAGCAGTAGTAATAATAGTAGCAGGAGCAGTAGCTGTTGCAGTAGTAGTGGTAGTGGTCCTCGTAGTCCCAGTACCAGTCCCACTATCAGCACCAGTACCCGCACGCATACGCGTACGCGTACTAGTACTAGTACTGGTACCTGTACCAGGTACTAGGTACTAGGACTAGGACTGTACTTGGTTCATACTGGTACTAGTGCTAGTGCGAGTAGTAGTACTAGTACTAGTACCAGCAGCAGCAGCAGCAGCAGCAGCAGCGAAAGAAGCCAGGCATGCTGGTGGCCGTCGGCGTCACAATAGTAGTAGCAGAGGCTACAAGTAGAGCAGCATAGCGACAGCAGGAGTTGCGATAACATTCGAGAAGCTGCGAGTAGTGTCGGCCCGCCGCCTACCATAAGTAGCATTCTTGTTGACAGCCACGTCGCAACAGCAGCATGTACATACATGTAAACGTCGTCATCGAGTTCGTTTATGTCGGCGCCGTCGTCGTCACCGGTGCCGGGCTCTGTCAACATTGACGATGTCGTAGCTGACGTCGGGCTAGTGGATGCAATCGTCGGAATCGTGGCGGTTGTCGTCGTCGGTACGATTGCTTTCGTCATGTGCCTTGTCGTATTCGCTCTCTTGAACATGTTCTTCTGATGGCACGATTCATCACGAACCTCCCTGCTGAGTGAGATTCGGAAAGGTCTGGATTACTATCTTATCACTGCATAACCTCCTACAGGGGCTAGCTTCTGGTAATCCTCCCAAGCCCGAGCTCAAGTCCAGGCAAGTCGCAACGACCCCATACTTCAGGGTATCCTTGCAAAACAGTGGACCGAAACTTGTTAGGCTTGGGCATGGGGGCTTCTGGGAAGCCTTTGCAAGTCCTTCCTGCGCCGCTCCGGTCGTTCCGTGATGGTGGAGTCTCTTTCTGCTTCAAGGCGCAAGGGTATGGAACTGCTAATCTTGGAGGGTGTGTCGCGTCGGAGGCTTACATGTTGCAGAGTGCGAACGGTGCTGTCATAAAATTTCAAAGTCTCAGGTGTCCGGCGAAATCCTGCGGCAGCGTGGTTACGAAGAGAAACGAAAACCGCTTGTTTACAGGAGGCTTTGCTAGATGCCCAGAAACAATCCCAATATACATACATATATATATATACATATATATATATATACATATATATATATATATACAGTTATAATAGATAGAACCCTTTGCAGGAAGGGGTGTGGATTGTCTTGTCCTGCTCGCTCTGGACTACAGCGACCGACTACTTTGGAATCGAAGCCTCAGTCAGTCCCAGTCCACAGCGTAAATATACTCTTCCTTACCCAGGAACACAAGCTAAGACGGGTAACCTTGGAGAATTTACCCTAAACCCTGATGCTAAACATTGCTAAACTGACGATATGGGAGTTTCTGAAAATAGAGGACCCTAATATAGTACCCTAAATAGTAGGATCCTTATTATAAGGACCCCCAAAAGATGTACCCCCCCCCCAATTTTCGGCAACTCCCATATAGCGATCGCATCTAGCGACCTGAAATCCCTAAGCCCTTTTGCAACTGGCCTGCGGCGACTCCGCCAGGACAACCCTAAGCCCTAAACCCCTAAACCCGAAACTCTACATGAACCCTACTTTCTGCCTCCCGCTTGGCAGGCTAGGACGAAATATATAGACCCGATACCTCTCCAGGTTTCCCTAGTTTGATTGATTACTTGTGCCTGCCCTCAAAGGGACAAACTTTGTAGTTTATGTAAACCCCTATGAAGGCCTTCTTGTTGACGTTCCTTGCTATGACTACTTAGTCGGACCGGTAAAAGTATAACTTATGCAAGTTGCTTTTTTCAATAGGAGGCAGGAAACCCTAAACCCCTAAACCCGAAACCCTGCCGCCCAGGAGTCTTGATGCCACTCGCCCTCAGTGAAGAAGTACACAACCTCCACGATCAGCATTGCAATGGCCAAACTCGGTAAGGATCCGCGAAGCTTTGCGCTTGGGACTCGGTGTTTATCAGGGTTGGGGGTGTAAGGCTGAGGGCTTAGTTTTCAAAAGGGTGCAAGGCTTTCGTAGGGCATGTGGCATAAAGCCACAGGCCGTAAATTCGGGCATGGGTTGGTACCCGCAAGGTCATAGTGTAGGCTTTCAGGATTCATGAGGTAAGGAGGCTCGAGTTTTGACCGGGGTGCGTGGAGGCCAGGACTGCAGTAAGTAAGACGACTCAAGCTGAATGAAGTACGATGCGGCAGCGCATGCCGCACTTAGAACCGAAGAAGAAAGCACGTGTTGCGAGCAAGAGGCGGTGCAGTTGATATGGAGCCACCACGGTTCGGCCGGATGAGCCTTAGTGCCGAGCAACAACTCATCAGTTTATGAGTCCTTCATGAACTCCGTGGTTTGGGACTTTCCCTTCAAGTTTAGGGTTTAGGGTTTCGGGTTTGGGAAATGGTTTGGGAATTGATACTGCGGGTTTAGACGGCTCTCTCTAGAGCTTAACCAAACCGCTTGCAACTAAACACCCTTTGCTGCAGGCTTGCATGCAAGGAGGCCTGGTAGTTCGCCGCTTTCCAAACTAAAGACCCTAAACCCCGAAAACCTAAACCCCAGACCTCGAAAGCCGAAGTTCCAGACCTAAAAATCACACGCTATGTAAGCCCTTTGAACGGATTCAGTTTTCGAGCGGGCTAGAGAGTCAATGCTAAATTCTTGACCCTGTAAAGCCTGAACCCTTCTGCACCACAATTCTCATCAGAAATTCTCAACGTATACAATACACTCGGACCGTAGAAAAACATCTGGATATGGGGCCGTTATTCGTAGGATTTGCGGGAGGCGTGTCTGTAGAAAAGCCGAAAAAGCCACAGCCTTCGCGCAGCAAACACAACTCAAATACTTTTCTAAGAAGTTCACAAACTCCAAAACCAACGAGGCCATGTTCTGGAATCTCGGGTCTGCAAAATTCCGACACTTCCCCCTCCCAGAATTCCAAAACTTGGTTTCGTGGGCTTGGGGATTCGATACAATTCACGAATTGCGAAGCATCTCACCAAGGATTCGGCAATGACCCCTACCTTGCACAGACTTGACGCATAAGCAATCGCAAATACCAAGCCGTCGCAAGGATTTCAATGGACAGGTTGGTTCGCTTAAACAACTTAATTGCTACTATATATAGATACATAGATAGATAAAGATAAGTGGGGATACATACATGTATATAAAAATATATATAAATGTATATATATAGATATGCATATGTATGTATCCCCACATATATATATATATATATACATATGTATACACACTCAGCCTATAAACCACAAGGGCACTCCGGCTCAGGCACCAGCCCAGATCTCAGCAAACCTAAACCCCATTTCACTCTAAACCATACGCATGAAACCCTCTTGAACCATCCATCAATAAACCATGAGGATGGATAATTAACCTCAAACCCCAAAGCCCTAAACCCTACCCCAAAACCCCCAAAACCCCAAACCTTAATCCGCAACACCCTCTTGAAACATCCATGAATAAACCCCGAACCGTAAAGCCCTGGGAACTTCTCCAGCAAAGCCTGAAACCCTGAACCCCAAACCCCTAAAACCGTACTTTGAAGCAACAAATCCTCAAACCCTAAACCATATACATCCGGAACCATAAAAACTAAAAACCCCAAAACCCTAAACCCTTATAGATCCCTTATAGGAAACCCTTAAAGAATCCCTTTCAAGGAACCCTAAAAGCTAAGACCCCAAAAAGCCGGCAAAGGCGCTCAAAGAGACGATGGAGAAAGGCCCCGAAGGCAAAGGAGAAGATGATGGCAACCTGGGGTTGGTTTAGGGCTTCCTTGTTTTTTTTTTGGTGTTTAGGGTTTCTTTGGTGTTATCAGGGTTTAGGGCTTCTTTTTTTTTTGGTGTTTAGGGCTTCTTTGGTGTTATCAGGGTTTAGGGCTTCTTTGTTTTTTTGGTGTTTAGGGTTTCTTTGGTGTTATCAGGGTTTAGGGCTTCTTTGTTTTTGTTTTGGTGTTTAGGGTTTCTTTGGTGTTATCAGGGTTTAGGGCTTCTTTGTTTTTTTTGGTGTTTAGGGTTTCTTTGGTGTTATCAGGGTTTAGGGCTTCTTTGTTTTTTTTTGTGTTTAGGGTTTCTTTGGTGTTATCAGGGTTTAGGGCTTCTTTGTTTTTTTTGGTGTTTAGGGTTTCTTTGGTGTTATCAGGGTTTAGGGCTTCTTTGTTTTTTTTTGGTTTTTGTTTAGGGTTTCTTTGGTGTTATCAGGGTTTAGGGCTTCTTTGTTTTTAGGGTTTGGTGTTTAGGGTTTCTTTGGTGTTATCAGGGTTTAGGGCTTCTTTGTTCTTTTTGGTGTTTAGGGTTTCTTTGGTGTTATCAGGGTTTAGGGCTTCTTTGTTTTTTTTTTTTGGTGTTTAGGGTTTCTTTGGTGTTATCAGGGCTTAAGGCTTCTTTGTTTTTTTTTGGTGTTTAGGGTTTCCTTGGTGTTATCAGGGTTTAGGGCTTCTTTGTTTTTTTTGGTGTTTAGGTTTTCTTTGGTGTTATAAGGGTTGAGGGCTTCTTTGTTTTTGTTTTGGTGTTTAGGGTTTCTTTGATGTTATCAGGGTTTAGGGCTTCTTTGTTTTTTTTTGGTGTTTAGGGTTTCTTTGGTGTTATCAGAGTTTAGGGCTTCTTTGTTTTTTTTTGGTGTTTAGGGTTTCTTTGGTGTTATCAGGGTTTAGGGCTTCTTTTTTTTTGTGTTTAGGGTTTCTTTGGTGTTATCAGGGTTTAGGGCTTCTTTTTTTGGGTGTTTAGGGTTTCTCTTTGGTGTTATCAGGGTTTAGGGCTTCTTTGTTTTTTTTTTTTGGTGTTTAGGGTTTCTCTTTGGTGTTATCAGGGTTTAGGGCTTCTTTGTTTTTTTTTTGGTGTTTAGGGTTTCTTTGGTGTTATCAGGGTTTAGGGGCTTCTTTGTTTTTTTTTTTGTGTTTAGGGTTTCTTTGGTGTTATCAGGGTTTAGGGCTTCTTTGTTTTTATTTGGTGTTTAGGGTTTCTTTGGTGTTATCAGGGTTTAGGGCTTCTTTGTTTTTTTTTGGTGTTTAGGGTTTCTTTGGTGTTATCAGGGTTTAGGGCTTCTTTGTTTTTTTTTTTGTTGTGTTTAGGGTTTCTTTGGTGTTATCAGGGTTTAGGGCTTCTTTTTTTTTTTTTGTGGTGTTTAGGGTTTCTTTGGTGTTATCAGGGTTTAGGGCTTCTTTGTTTTTTTTTGGTGTTTAGGGTTTCTTTGCTGGGTTATCAGGGTTTAGGGCTTCTTTGTTTTTTGGGTGTTTAGGGTTTCTTTGGTGTTATCAGGGTTTAGGGCTTCTTTGTTTTTGTTTTTTGGTGTTTAGGGTTTCTTTGGTGTTATCAGGGTTTAGGGCTTCTTTGTTTTTTTTTGGTGTTTCGACTCGCACACTCGCTCTCGCAGGCACGGCTCCAGAGTCTCCACTGGTACCAGGGTTTCTTTGGTGTTATCAGGGTTTAGGGCTTCTTTGTTTTTCTTTTGGTGTTTAGGGTTTCTTTGGTGTTATCAGGGTTTAGGGCTTCTTTGTTTTTTTTTTTGGTGTTTAGGGTTTTTGGGTGGGTTTAGGGCTTCTTTGTTTTTTTTTGGTGTTTAGGGTTTCTTTGGTGTATCAGGGTTTAGGGCTTCTTTGTTTTTTTTTTGGGTTTAGGGTTTCTTTGGTGTTATCAGGGTTTAGGGCTTCTTTGTTTTTTGTTTTTGGTGTTTAGGGTTTCTTTGGTGTTATCAGGGTTTAGGGCTTCTTTGTTTTTTTTTTGGTGTTTAGGGTTTCTTTGCTGTTATCAGGGTTTAGGGCTTCTTTGTTTTTTTTTTTGGTGTTTAGGGTTTCTTTGGTGTTAACAGGGTTTAGGGCTTCTTTGTTTTTTTGGAGGTGTTTAGGGTTTTTTGCTGTTATCAGGGTTTAGGGGCTTCTTTGTTTTTTTTTGGTGTTTAGGGCTTCTTTGCTGTTATAAGGGTTTAGGGGCTTCTTTGTTTTTTTTTGGTGTTTAGGGTTTCTTTGCTGTTATCAGGGTTTAGGGGCTGCTTTGTTTTTTTTTTTGGTGTTGAGGGTTTCTTTGCTGTTATCAGGGTTTAGGGCTTCTTTGTTTTTTGGGTGTTTAGGGTTTCTTTGGTGTTATCAGGGTTTAGGGCTTCTTTGTTTTTTGGGTGTTTAGGGTTTCTTTGGTGTTATCAGGGTTTGGGGCTTCTTTGTTTTTTGTGTTTTTAGGGGTTCTTTGGTGTTATCAGGGTCTAGGGTTTCTTTGTTCTTTTTGGTTTAGGGTCTTTTTTGCCTCCCGCCTGACTAGGACGAACCTACGATGCGGGTCTGTTGACTGCTTACAGTACAAGACTGACCTAGAGGGTCACATAGCCTACCCCCTTTTTTAGGGTACCTAAATTTATGGTTAGGATCTCCTATATAGAAAATTAGGTACCTTAAGAAAGGGGTAGGGTATGAGCCTATAGGGACTGTACATTACCGAGACAAACTTCGTAGCCGTTTGGCTGAGTCGTTGTCGATTGGGAGGTCGTCAACGCGACGACGGATGCTGTCTGCTTCCTGGGCAACCACCCAGAGACTCCAATATCCCTTAATTAAGGAATATACCTGAACTTATGGTAGGATCCCTGATATGATTTAAGGAATACTCCTTAATTAAGGGATATTGGAGTCTCTGGGCAGCTTGTCTGCCAAGTTGGCTCTGGTCTCGCGGATCATCGGGACTATTGTGCTCAGGAGGCTTCTGGCTTCCAGATTCACTGGCCGTTGTGCTTCTCGGCCTTCTGTTCAGCTCGCGTGAGGTTCATGTGGTTCTCGTTGGAGCTCTTTTTGCAGGCTGCCGCTCAGTGCATCTACAAGGCGGTCGAGGGCAATGAGCTTTTCAGAGAGCTCAGCAATCCGCGGGTTCCTTTAAAGGGATCTATCAGAGTTCCGTTAAAGGGATCTATATGCTTTCGGTAAGGCAAAGGAGAAGATGATGGCAACCTGGGGTTGGTTTAGGGCTTTGTTTTTTGGGTGTTTAAGGTTTCTTTGCTGTTATCAGGGTTTAGGTTTTATTTGTTTTTCTGGGCGGTTTACAAAAGGGTTTATAGGGTTTCTTGTTTTGTGCAAGGTTTAGATTAGAGTTTCTGTGCTTTTGTTGAGGGTTTACGGTTTATAGCGTATCTTGCTTTGTTTAAAGTTTAGGGCTTCTTTGTTGTCTTTGAGGGATCAGGGTTTATAAGGTGTCTTGTTTTGTTTAAGGTATAAGGTTTAGGGTTTCGGGTTTACAGGGTCTGGGTTTAGGGGTTTGTCTGGGTTTCTTGTTTTGCTCAGGTTTAGGGTTTGGGGTTTATGGTGTCTAGGGTTTAGGGGTTTGTCTGGGTTTCTTGTTCTGCTTAAAGTTTATAGGGTTTGGGATTCATAGGGTCTAGCGTGTATTGGTTTGTCTGCTTTTCTTGTTTTGTTTAAGGCTTAGGGCTTGGGGTTGATAGGGTCCAGGGTTTAGGGGCTTGTCTGGGTTTCTTGTTTTGTTTAAGGATTAGGGCTTGGGGGTTTATAAGGTCTAGGGTTTAGGGGTTTGTCTGGGTTTCTTGTTTTGTTTAAGGATCAGGGCCTAGGGTATAGGGTCCAGGCTTTAGGGGGTTGTCTGGGTATCCCTCCTACTCAGGTCAGGGTTTAGGGTTTACGGGGTTCTGGGTTTAGGGTTCCGCTTTCTACGCACTTTTTAGGTTCATTCGGGTTTTAGCCTTCAGGGTTTTAGGGTTTGCGGTACAGGGATGGAAGGGCTTTGAAGGACATCCTGGAGTTTTGTGAAGGGTTTACGATTGGTTTGTTGAAGGGTTTGGGGTTTGTGGAAACCTTGTTCTGTTCAAGGTTTAAGGTTTTGGGTTATTTATAGGGTCTAGGGTTTAGGGATTTGTCTGGGCTTCTTGTTCTGGGGTTTACGCGGTTGTTCGGGTTTACCTATGGGTTGTCTGGGTTTAAGGTTCTGGTTTCTACGCACTTTTTAGGCTCATATGACTTCCAGCTTTTTTGCCTCCTGCATGGCTTCCAGTTTTAGCATTCAGGGCTTTAGGGTTTACGGTATAGAGGTTGAAGGGCTTTGAAGGACATCCTGGGGGTTTTGTGAAGGGTTTAGGGTTTAGGGTGCTAAGGGTCGTGGGGGTTCCAGTGTCCTTCAGGGTTTGGAGCTTTGAGGGGCTTGGATTTTATGATATAGGGCTTGAAGAGGTTACTATGGGGGCTGGTGCGAGGCTTACTAGAAGGGTTACTAGAAGGTGGGTGATGTCGGGATGCGGCTATGAGGGTTGCTAGAAGAGTGGCTGTAAGGCTTAGGGCTCGGGCAGTTTAGGGTAGCCCTGTAGGTCAGAGGCCAAAATTGCTGTGATGGTTTTGCAGGGGTTGCACTACTGTAAGGGGTACTATAAGGGTACTGCAGGTTTAAACCAATCCCTGAGATCTTTCAGACGACTGCAACAAAGTTAGACAGCCTTACGGGTATCCTTTAGGGGCCTAAGGCTTCAGGTCTGCATAACTAATAAACTAGATAGCTTATCGTGCCCCAGTTATCGTAGCCCAAGAGCCCTTGTTTTCCATGAAGACAGCTTGGCGGTAAATCGTGTGCCTGAAGACCGGCCGTAAGAACAAAGTACAAACAACATAAGTACATTGAGAGGGCTGCACTGTCACTTGCACTAGACCCCAAACCCTCGAACCCAAAACCCTGGGATCAGGCCCAAGAGGCGTAGAAAAATGGGGAATGCTTTTGCGCTGCATCGCTATCGATGATGGAGCGGCCCAGCCAAACGACGTTCCCGGTAAGGATGCTCGAGAAGGCCTGCGGATTTCGAAACCTTTCGGTGCTAAAGATCAAGATGCTCAGAGTCTCAAGCCTTTAGACGGAGCAGCCGTTGAGAACCCACGGTTGTGAGGCAGCAACTAATATGTGACGTTCAGAGACTGCTGGAGTGACTTCGGCTGGGGGCGTAAATGGAGTCCTTGGGGCCTGAACAGGGGGGGGGGTTGGCGTTTGCCCTCGTGTGCACTTTGCAACGACTCGGCTATAGAAGTCTGACAATTGGAGTGGTAATTCGCGCGCTGTAACCCACTGCACGATGCCCGGGCCTACGAGAGCAAAGTCCCTAAACAATGATCCTGTACCCTGCTCGAACTACTTCGTAAAGGATTCTTCGGCATTAGGCTCCGGCCCCTGGTCCTTGTGACGACGCCTTATCCTGGGGTGACCAAAGTGCGACTATATGATATGATCTTATATTATACCACGTTATATCCAGGTATATTACAGAGAGTTGCACCAAAGCCTCAGCCGCAAAGTGCGGAAACGGTCCTAGAGGCTTGTCATCGCGGCCGAACCCAAACCCCGAACGACGACCATGATGATGATACCAAAGTCGCCGCTCGCCGAGATCCAAGCCCAAAACCACGTGGGCTAGGTTTGCGGTTTCAGGATAGCGGCTTCGGTTTTGAAACCAAATCTAGCGAGCTTCAAAGAACCAGAAAGCCTCTTGAGGCTACTCTGAAGGGTCACGCGGGCAGTCAAAACAATCAAGAGTCCGTCCTGGTACCGCACGAGGCTTACCACATCAGCATATCCGGCAACGAGCGCCATCCTTCGCTTAGCGGATCCCAGAGACTCCAATATCCCTTAATTAAGGAATATTCCTTAAATTATAGTAGGATCCTTGATATGATTTCACGATTATTCGCTAATTCAGGGCTATTGGAGTCTCTGGGATTTTGGAATGGTCTCTTCAGGGGACGAAGGGCAGGGTAGGAGGCACCAAGTACGTGCGCGGCAGTTGCCTTGGGAACAGCCTGTAACCCATTCGTTCCAGTCAAGATTCGGAGGCTCACTTTTGCAATACATTCGCAAACTTCGCATTCCAAGCAATGCTGGATTGACAGCACAGTCTCCTTCGACTGCCTCCCCTGATTCCCAAACCCGAAACCCAGCTACATCCCCTAAATCATTAAACCCCCACCCTTAAACCCACAGCCCAAATCAGAGCCCGGCCCTCTGTTTCCCCCCAGGTGTCAGAACGGCTGGACGAAAACTTCCATGTGGCTTAGGGTTTAGGACTATTTCCAGAACGCCCCCATTGCAGCCAAGTCCGAGTCGTATTTGCAATGCATCGAAACTAGGCATTCGAATGCTGAAGAGTCTGGGGTTTTGGGTGAACCCTGGCCCTAGCTGAATGCATCGAAAACGGGCTTTCCAATGCTGACGGGTTTAGGGTTTCGGGTTTTGGTTTGGGTGAACCTTGGCCCTCGCTAAATGGCAAAGTCCCCCAGCCGATGAATTCCAGCCGAGGTGGCATCGTAGCCATCCAGGCATGCCTCGGTACCGAGGTTTCAGCTATAGGGTGAGGGGGGTTTGGCGAGTTTACTCTGCCGTAAGTCCAGACCGCGAGGGCAAAAAAACAAAATACCACCACATCCTGAACACAAAACCCGACATGAGCCCGCAGCGGCAACCCCAAAACATGCCAAAACACCAGATTACTGATTTCATGTAGACCCGACACTCCAAACAGTGATTTCTAAGGCCCATCGCACATGTAACGGTAAAGTTCAAAACCCTTACATAGGAGTGAGCCTCTAAACTTCGATTCACCACCGACCGCTGAATCGGCTTGAAGGATCAGGTGACATGGTCAGAACGGATATGCGAGAGGTGGCTATATGCAGAGTCTACTTCTAACACCAAACATACAGTACCCATGACAAGCACCGCAAACGGCAAGTGCCAGAAGTCCTGGTGTAGCGCATTGTCCCAAACCTATTTGAGCATTGAGGCCTTTCCGGCCTTACAGTGCTCTGAACCTACTTGCTGTTGAGCAGCTCTTCGGAAAGCTAAAGGCAACTATATTATAGCACCACGTAAACCCTTTAAAACAAGCCCGTTTGTAGAACCCCAGAGTACTCGTCAACAGCCCAATACGTTTTTGGAATACACTCGCCAAAGATGAACCCTATAGCCTGGCGATCGAAGCCCTGGAAATCCCAGTGAAGGCCTATAGGAATCATGGAGGCTCCTATCTTCAGTATGCAAGATAAGGATGCTGATGCTCAGACTCGTTTTTTTTTGGGGGGGGTGACTATGAGCTGTTACTAACTGTTCAAACCTCTATGTCTGTTCTGCCCGGCTGCCTGGAGTATCTTCATATGTACACACGTACGGGGTTCGCTGTGTGCGTGTGTGTGTGTGTGTGTGTGTGTGTTTGTGTTTGTGTTTGTGAGGGTGTTTGAATAATGAATCCAAAGCAATGAAACAACATGAAACAAGTATTATCGAACAATGCATGCATGCATGCAAGGGTGAGTGTATGCATGTAAGTATGGTCAGACGAAAGAACTCATGCAAACGAGGTATTACAAACAAAATGGCCACTGAAGGCCACAACAAGGGCTCCGTAGGACTTAGGAAGAGCTGCTTTTGAAAGCGCCATTCTTCGCTGGACACCATGGCGACGTAGCAACTACTCAGCCGGGCTGTCCTGTGAACTTGTACTGGGCTTAGGGCTGCTCTCCCTCCGAATCCAGGACTATGCCCGTTGTCCGTGTGTAAGGGGTGTCGGGTTGAGGGCTTTAAGCTGATGTGGTATGCCTTCTTGCTAGCTTCTGAGCTGCGCAGCATCGTAACCCCAACGAAATGGGAAAACTGTCCAGAGCTTTGCCGTCCATTGAATATGACCCCGTGTAGCCACCCCGGAAGACTGAAAGAAACACAAGCACGAGCCATGAAACGCAGTATACTAATATGGTCCTGAACATATGAATGAGGTGTTGGGCAGAATAGACACGATGAGGGGCACAGAACTACGAGTTCTTTCAAGCCTCCTAGTAAATCCGACTGCACCGAGACTTGCAGCTGAAGCCTAGCGTAATAGCAGGATTGGCTGAGGCAGCCTGAACCCTGCAACCCCTAATACAGGGGCCTTAATGATTAGAATAGGGTTCTGGGGCCCAATATACTACAAATATAATTAGGACCTCCCAAAACAGTATAGGTAATTATTTAGGCCCCCATACTACCCTACTGTAGGAGCCTGATTAAGAAACCTTGGGCCTTTGTTTGGGTTCCTTACATGAGCCCTACTATTCTGGGGGTTGCAGGCCCAGGTTTTCTAAATCAAGTTCCTACATTAATCCAGAGCAAGAAAACCTAAACCCGATGTAAACCCAGATCAAAAACAAATCAAGCCTTCGGAACAAATTTGCATCCGTAAACAGCCAAGCCCGCAAACCCCTAAATCGGAGGATACCCCCCCCCCCCCGCCCCATACCCGACCCTACGTAACCCTAAACCCTAAACCCCGAACACCACAAAATCCAACACAATCCTGAACTTGTGGCCTGGGTCCTTACTTCCTTGGTGATATATGGGAGTTTCCAAAAATAGGGGACCCTAATAGAGCACCCTAGATAGTAGGATCCTTATAATGAAGGACCCCCAAAATCAGATACTCCTAATTTTCGGAAACTCCCGTATATTAGCAGTCGTATCGAAGCTCCCTAGGTTGTATAACCCTACAGCCCCCAAAACCCCTAAGACCTGGGTGGAAGTTTCAGGGTCCCCGGCTTCCTGGTGTCATGGAGGGTACGTTTTGGATGTTGAAGTCAAGTGGAAGCACAAGGGATGCAAAATCCCAACGCGGCGTCAGCCTCTGCCGGCTTTGCATCTGCGTTTTTGGAGCTATGTGCCTCCAGTGCCTGCCCAAAGGCGGATGTCGGATGTTCGATGGCTTGAGTGCTTCTATGTAGTTACAGGCTTAGTGTTGCACTGCTCTATAGGTCATATTTTCGTAATTCGTGAGACACAAACGTTTGTGGCTTTAGATGAGGCCGGCCGTAAGGCAAGTAACATGAGTCAGGCAAGAGAGTATTCAAAGACGTGTTCATGTAACACTTACAAAACGTGACCAGGCCCTGAACACTGAAACATGTACACGGCACCATTAGGATAGATGTCGGATAGCACACCACGCAAAATTGCATCAAGCATGCGGAATGTCATGTGCGTACGCCCTGAGCAAGCCCTGCACGCAACAGCCCTTGAGTGCAACCCTCAAGGCAACTAAGGTAACAGCTAATTCAAGGACCCTCAAACCCAAACAACCTCAACACAGTCCTACAACTCCTAGTATCACTCCCTAAGTCAACGAGTAGCTTAAACCTGTAGAAGAGAGGGGCCTCCAGGAGAATGTTAACATCCACGTGGATTCCTCCGGAATTCTGGGTACCAGGCTGAGGGTTGTCCGGGCCAATTGTCAAACGTCGGGCCCAAAAGACATACCTGACCAGAAACAGTGAAGCCTACCCCGCGCCCCGCAGGGATTTTACTGTGGCCAGGTTCTGGTGCGAATTGCTCGGCTCGCATCCTATGGGGGCCAAGCTTTGCTTGGTAATTGGCCGCTGTGATATGATGTCCCAAAACCTGACAGGCTTCCCACGCACTGCTATAATTAGAATAGTATTTGTGTTTCTTAGAGTCTTTAATATGTGAACATGGTACAGGCTACAGTCTACAGTATGCCCTGAACCCTTATTGTTCAGGCCCCGATGATACACTGATACACCATGCGGGTTTGAGTCTCCCTGCCTTCAGCACAGACCTATGATAACTTGGAGGTTCATGCGTTCATGCGTAGTTATAAGTAGGGATATACGTGGGGTAACTGTACTTACAAGCCACATTATAGCGGACTTATAAGCCCACTTAGAATTTATAACCACTTAGAATTTATAACTACCCATGAACCGCCAAGAATCCTTTGTGAAGTAAGCGTATGTATTCATCAGGGGTTTACATTAAGCCATTCCCACCTGCAAAATCCCTAACGGTCCAAAGATGTCCAACGTATCCAATAATTTTTCCCTCCTACCTAGCAAGGACGAAGCCCGCATTGCAGGGAATCTTGGTTGAACAGCAGAACAGCCACGTTTTTCTTCGCAGCTAATTTGACCCTTTCGAGCAGAAAGTAACTTGATGACTGCCAGCTCAAAAGAATCAGACATCAAGCATTACGCATCCTATAATTAGGTACTCGGGTTTGGGATAGTAGCTATGTTAGTCATGTAGTTCTGAGATTATATGATACTTCAGTACTTGGACCCTTAGGGAATCAAATCCCATCCGTCCTTTGACGTCGAGCCCGCTGCCTGCAGCAATCCGCCGCTCAACTTCAGCGACCATCTTCGCACCCTCGCTCGAGGAGTTACAGTTTTTGGAAGTTGTTAGGCGTTTTTGTATTTTTCCCTCCTACTTAGCAAGCACGAAGCCCGCATCGCTTTATAGTCATAAGGTCTAGGGTGCAGCCTAAACCCTTAACCCAAAGCCGTCATTCAACCCTAAGCCCTAAGCTTTCAGACAACTCGAGGCGACTCTTGGACAGCACCCTAAGCACGACTAAGCCAGCAGTATTGCACCCTTAACGTAAGGGCCATAATCATTAGGACAGGGTTTTGGGGGTCCCTTCTAACAGTTCTGTCATATATACCCCAAACCCTCTTCCAACTATGGAGGCCCCTACATTATAGTCCGCTTTGAAACAGTTTGCTATAAGAAAGGCCCCCAAACGCCTTTCCAAAAAAACCCTTGCTTGTTGATAAGGTCTCATGTTAAAAAAAGAGGGAGAGCTTCCCTCAGTGCTTACAGGCATGGAAAGCGGGTTCGTGCACCGTCCTCTGTTTTCAGCCTTAGAGATCTTGAGCTTCGAGCCTGCATGACGAGAACAGTCTGTCGGGGATCTCTATACGACGAGTATGTATGAGGCCTAAGGGACTGTAGCAGTAGTTGCGGGGGCAGATGCCCTACTCGGAGGTTCATGGGTAGTTATTTGTAGGGTTGTAAGTAGGGTACTTCTGACCCATATTCGGGCACTTATAACCTCGTTGGGGCGAACCTCTACCGCACGTGCAATGACTACTACCTGCACTTGGTCCATCTCCGACCTCGCTGCAAGGGTGTGAGGGTTTCGGGTTTTGGGGGCCAGTTTGGGTTTCTGAAACCCAGAGACTCCAATGTCCCTTAAATAAGGAAAATACCCTAACTTATGGTAGGATCGCTAATATGATTTGAAGAATATTCCTTAATTAAGGGCTATTGGAGTCTCTGGGAACTTGGTCTGCATCGTGTTAGTGCAGGGGGGGATCCACTTTTGAGGTCGAGGCGTTGCTCAACACACAGGATCCTAGGCCCCAAAATGCTTAAGGTTTAGGGCTTAGGGGTTTAGGGTTTAGGGAGGCTGCGAAGCGTTTCAGTTCTGATTACAACTGGCCCGGGCGCTGATTCTAGTACCACGGCGGTGGGTTCTAAGGGCTCTCTGGATGGGGATCTTGATTAACATACAGGCTCTCTGCACTAGTCGTGTGCCAGACGATTGCATCATTCAGCACCCTGATCAGATGGACAGTCAGATTGCATAATGGAATGATCACCCCTGCCTTAACCCCTGCCCTTTAAGGGTGGCTCCATGTGGAATGTCCCTGGCCCTATACATTAAACAGAGGCATACTTTGCATTGCAGCACAATACCTGACACAACCTGGTACTATAAGACACCATAAAGGCATGCGAAGGTCCCAGTGACAATTTGGAGAGACATCACGCAATCAAAAACAGACACAACCAGCAACTGGCCAGAATCCCAGAGCCTAAACGGGTGTTGCCTGCTTCGAGAGGAGAGTGGAGATGAGCCTTGGCAGCAGTTTGTCGGATGACTTTAGAACTTCCACTTAGGTGCAGGCCTAACAGGCCTAAACAGATCTAATTACCAGGAAAAATCTACGCTGGGAGTAGGATTGCCAAGGTCTCACACTGTCGCCGAAGATGATTTCGGTCTCTCGCAAGGTTCAAGGTGGGAATTGGGGCTGAAGAGCGTTGGTTTTCAAACTTGTTGGACGAATCCCTGGCCACCTTCATGATGAATTACCCAGAGGCTCCATAGTAGTTAGTTCCTTTTTGGGGTTACCTTATAGAATTCTAAAAATGAACCCCAAAAAAGAACCCAAAAAAGGAACTACTATGGAGCCTCTGGGTAGAGATTAAACCGCGTAGATCCCTTAGAGGAACCCTTATAGTCCCCTTTTAAAGCGAACCCTAAAACCCTAACTAAACCCGCCTCTGGGTAAAGATTGAAGAACGTAGATCCAAGGGTAAAAGGAGGGACCCTTAATAAGGACCCCTAGGAATGTACCCTTAATATAGCTATCATATACCCATTATATAGCCCATTATAGGGTAGGGGTCCCCTTTAAGGGTCCCTCCTTTTCCCCTTTGAGTAGAGGCTCACGTCCGAGCTTGAAAGCTAGGACTGGGAGAGGGGGCGGTCATTGAAGAGCTGCATTGAAAAGCTCGAAGCTAAAGGTTTGGGATGGCTTCAGGATGCTTCTTAGGATTTAGGGTTTAGGGTACCTATATAACAGACGGTAGGGGTTTTATAGCAGGAGTTACTATTGTGATTTCGGAAAGTGACCCTCGAAACAGTGCCTAGGAGCCCTTGGGCGTGAGGGCGGGTATTTGCTATTAGATGTTGTGGTTAAAACTGCAGCATGCATGGTTCCACACATCAAGTGGTATGATATATATCCCTTAATCCACGAACTACAGAAAGTAGACCAAATACTAAACACGAGAGCCATTTGACCGGCTCTGAACTATTCTATAACCTCAGGAACCTTACCCTCAGCCCCGAAACCCTTTCTTCTTGGGGTTGCTTACTGATCTTGGTAGGGCTTCCGAAAATAGGGCACCCCAATATGATATGGTACCCTATATAGGATCCTTAATAAACGGACCCCCAAAAAAGCCATTTTGGGCTGCGGGTCAACCCTTGACCACAGACAGGTCACTGGACCAGGCGCTCGCGCGGCAGTGTTGGCGCCATGGCACTAGGTTGTGCAAAAAGCGTCCTTTCTGCTTATCAGTGTTTTCGGGGCTCAGGGGTTCTGCCGTCTGCTTGGGGCTTTCGGGGCTCAGGTGTCGCAAACAGCTTTTGCTTTAAGGCTTGTTTGCTGCAAGCAGCTTTTGCTTTGTTAAGTCTACAACTCTTAACAAAAAGGTGTACCGACGCAAAACATGGCTAGAGGGGCTGTGGTGGACGCCAGGAGCTAGGGTAAAATTCAGCATCCCAGCTGAGAAGACTTTCTCGCTGATTGGCGCTCTCGAATCTTGCAGACTTCTCTATCTCTCTCTCCCTGGCAGAGAAACATACACACGATTGACTGCCCAGGGCAGATCTATCGTTCGAGCCAAAGACAGAAAGTTAAGGTCCTGCTTCGGCCTTCGACTTATGGTGCAAAGAGCGGGTAAACGGCCAACTCACATTTCCCAAGTGCACGAGCTGCTGCTGCTGCGACTGCGCCTACTACTACTACTACTACTACTACTACTACTACTACTACTACTACTACTACTACTACTACTACGACTACGACTCCTACTCCTACTCCTACTCCTACTCCTACTCCTACTCCTACTCCTACTCCTACTCCTACTCCTACTCCTACTCCTACTCCTACTACTACTACCACCACTACCACTACTACTACTACTACTACTACTACTACTACTACTACTACTACTACTATACTATACTACTACTACTACTACTACTACTACTACTACTACTACTACTACTACTACTACTACTACTACTACTACTACTACTACTACTACTACTACTACTACTACTCTACTACGACTACTACTACTACTACTACTACTACTACTACTACTACTACTACTACTACTACTACTACTACTACTAATGCCACTACTACTGCCACTACTACCACCACTACTACTACTACTACTACTGCTGCTACTACTACTACTACTACTACTACTACTACTACTACTACTACTACTACTACTACTGTACTACTACTTTCATCTACTTCTATACTTCTGCTTCCACCTCTACCTCTACTTTTATGCTACTGCCTCCTCCGCCTCTCCTCCAGCTGCTACTTCTGGATGTACTTCTGCCACTGCCATTTAATTACTACAGCCACTGTTACTGCTCCAGCGACGAGCCTGTCAGTGCTCTACTACTACAAACTTGAAGACTTGAGTGTCGGCGACAACAAAAAAAGACGGCGTCGAACTGGCTGCGGCCACGACGAATATTCCTGAAAGACATGAAAGTCTCATCCGCCGTCACAGTTGCCTCCACATGGCACTCGAAACAGCACCTTTTGCATAACGCAGCCCATGCATCAAAGCTGACAAAAAAACATTGGTCACGGCAGTCCTCCCATAGTCCACGCCAGCGTCATTCAGCTGGGAGGTGAAGCTAAAAGCATGCTGGGCATTTTGCTGTGCCTGTATGTTGCTGTCAGCAGTGGCTGCTGCAGCACCTGTTTGCACAAACTATAGTCTTTGTGCGTAGAGGTCCACGCAACCCGATGCCTGCGAACACCTGGCCGCAAAACCACATTTGCACTCACAACCGTGCGGCGCCAGACTTCGCGACCACGACCCTTGAAACAGAGAAACCCATGCTATGACCAGTGCACCCTCTTCACAGCAGTTCTTCAGCCAGAGCTCGGCAGCTGGCTCAGCCCGTGCCTTAGATCACCCGAGCTCACCAAAGTCTCAGGTAAGGGACACTGCAGGCAAGCGCTCGGGCGACAGCTACGAAGTTGGATAATCCCGATGAGGTAGGAGCTCAACTTCGAACCCTGGCATGGCTACATGAGCTGCACTCTAAACTTGGCACAGTTCCTGTAGAAATCTTCCATAAGGGCAACCCTGAAGATGCCTTACGATAGAGCCGCACCCACATGCCCGTGATGCTATGTTCCAACTGCTCGTGCCGAACCGTCTCTTGCTGCGTGTTGGGGCGGAGAGGGCGAGGGGCTAGACCTTGTGAGGGTTCCGGTTATGGAAAATTCCAGCATGAGATGCAAGGGTACCAACACGCAAACGGGAATTGACGTGCAGCCTAACATGCTGCAAACACAGCGGATGATCCTGATCTGTGCGTGTTCGGCCACGCCTTTCCAGTACTGCACCACCGCAACTACAGCGTGCAGTAACCAGAGATGGTCTACCGAACTTCCAGCAGCTAAGTGCCACCATAGGGCACATGCTCCTGTTGCAACACATCAGGATTCTGCAACCCGGCAGAATGCCCAGCATGATATGGTGCTCAACATCCTGGCTGCACATGCAAAGGCAAGTCTATGCAGATGGATTGGTGGACTGGTCGCGCTTCGGTGTTTCCTACTGATCCTACCGCAACACTGAGGAGCCTGACGACTGGGTTTCGCGCGGGATACACAGTCTACGGGCTAGCCTCTGCTCGCCCCGCATATCTCTGTCGCTGAACACCGCCCGATCGGGAAGTTCTAGGGATACTTTAGGGTATCAGAGTTCAATAAAGGTGCTGAAGCGTCATATGCCGCTGTGGATGTGCTGCTGATCACTGCAATCTTCAGAGCTCCACAGAGCACAGAAACAGAAGTATCTCAGGGCTTTAGGGTTTCGGGTTACCCGCTGAGCTGCACGGCCTCAAGAAGAAAGGCCCGGAACAAACCAATAACTTGGCGTAAGCATCACGAGAAGCACAAGTGGTTCATAACTCTGCGCCGTGGAGATGTTGAATTGCTCTCGGCTTACGTAATTGTATTGCGTTGCTGTCATGGGACTCGCCTTGAACGAGCTAGTGGAGATGTCTGCAAGCAACGAGAGGACATACCATCGCCTCAGACCGTCGCCAACAGCACTGCTGGCACTTCCCTGCCGACTTTCTGGGGCTATCCCAGGGACTCGGAGCACGTAAAGCCACGGGGTTTCAGGCTCAAGAACCCCCAACATCCCCCGGTCAGGGTCACGGAACCTAAACCGGTAATGTTCGGACATGGAAGCTTGGGCAACCTTAGGCGGCTGCCTCATCGGCTCATCACACATGACTCTAGGTTTTGGCCTCGGCATGGGTTTACGGTTTTAGCGTTTATGGTCTTGGGTTGACTTTGGGATAACCACCCCTTGCACGCTACGAGCTGCCATGTCCGACCGCAAGCTATCACAAGCATCTTTGCAACAGCACGACGGCATCTACACAACCTCAGCCTCTCTTGCAATGCCTGGGAGCGCAGGTGGCGAGGTTAGAAGTCATAGGAAGAAGTAGGGTTTAGGGTTGCAAGGGGTCTAGGGCCGTTTTTCAACGCACTTTCGACAACGTCCTCGACTCGAGGAAAACCGAAGCTTCGTGTTGGAATTGGGGCTGTCCCACTACAAGCCTCCCTGAGGCTGGACGTGCCAAGCTCCCAAAGTAGTTCCTTTTTGGGGTTCACCTATAGAATCCTATGAGGTAATTCCAAAAAGGAACTACTTTGGGGCCTCGTAAACCCGAAGGAGTCGGGGCATTGCTGCATCTTCGCCAAGAGTCTGCCCCCTGCCAGAAGCTCTAGCAAGTCTTTAGCAAACCTTTTCAGTTTTCGTGCATGGAAAATGTCGGACTCAGATGTTGAGTCTGGTGCATGTTGAAGACTGGGCTACAAAGACGACTTCGCCAACTTGGGCGAGGAAAGCTCACATGAGAAGTTACAGCGCTTGACCTCGCGTGAACCCAGAGACGATCACGCTGAAGCGAGTGGGTGCAAGTTGCCGTGCAAGAAATATGCACACGAAGGACTCAACAGCAATAGAATGCAAGGAGGTGTCGGAGTCGACCTTTTTGAAGCTTGTTGTTGGGCATTGGATCCGAGTTCTGGCATGCCAGCTTTGTGCTGAAAATGCAGTGTGTCGCTGCCTCGACAGCGCATGCGGTCTCGTTGAGAATGGTTGGAACTTCACAGCACGCTCTGTCAAGTCGTGCAGATGGCATGCTGCAACGTACACCCGCAAGTGGCTTTGCTCCATTTCGCCTCAACTAGCCGAGCATCTGCAGCCTCCTAGCAGCTCTCGTGAATCTTAGGAGTGCCATGTAGTCTGCTTGGAACATCTCAGAGTCCGCTGTTGAGTTTGGTGTCTCCCCTGCCGGCGCCGACAACTTTGACAAGGAAAGCCTGTCTGGATCGCGACCGAAGTGCCTGACTTTGCGTCAGAAGCCCTTAACTTCACGGTCCCCTGCAAAGGTCACTCCTTGGGCTATATAATCCCTGGGCTGTACCAGAATCCCACGACCGGGTCGCCGGGATGCAGCAGCAAGAAAATCAATAAAGGCGTCAGCATCGATCTTTCTGAAGCTCAGAGACTGGATCCGGAGTGTTGTTGGCTGAGGAAAATAGCTGCTGGAAGCACCGCTCTACTTGCTAGCCGTTTCTGTGCAGCTGCCTGGATGCCTGGTCCTACAATTCTGCAAACAGCTACGTCACATATAAGCCCCGGCATCACTGGTCGGCAGCTAGAGCCCTCAAATCCCGAACCGGAGTTTGGACGCCAAAGCTCCAGCAAGGTAACACTCTCTCGGAAAGCAAGCAACTTGTGATAGAGGGCAGGCTGTGATGTTCTCGGTGTTGTTGGAAACCCAAAGTTGCCAGGAACATCCATGACGACAGGAAACATCCTTATGCAAGAACCACCGGCACATGCTTGAGCTGAGGACCTTTTGAAAGACGGCCTAGGAGAACACACAGGGAATAGGGCCTACAGGGCCTAAGCTTTAGGTTATAATTATGGCGGGTATGGGAACAGGAACAGGCCTCGATGTCCGACGTCAAAACCATCAACGTCTCGGCTTCCATTCCAGGCATGCGCACGTCAAGAGGTCCTCATCGAACGGCCGTGGGGCCGTCTCTGGCTCTTGTACAGTCTGGCTGAGAAGCGTGCTCTTCGCGCCCAGGGCATCATGGCATGCTGCAATGCAAGAAGCCAAAGAGGGATTCGCTCGCCGAGACTGTGCCTGCCAAGAGCTCTACCAAGTCTCTTGCGCACCTCAGCAGCACGCAGCCTGCCCGGAACGTGTCAGACTCCACTGTTGAGTCTCCTGGTTACGTCGGCAACTAGGATTCGACCAGGAAAAGCTCACCTGGAGGTTACAGCGCTAGACTTGAGCCCCCTGAACTGGGCTGACCTACCGGCTTTCTCCCTGAAGGTAATGGACTCAAAGTGCCGCTCCGGAACCACGCCAACTCCTGACCGAAACTCAACTAATAAAGGAATGCAAAGGAGGGTGTCAGCATCGATCTGTCCGAAGCTTTTCGTACGTTGGATCCGGTTTCCTGTGTTCCTGCTGTGTCCCAAGGGACCTGCAACAAGCACTGTACATGCTTGCCGTGCATGTGCAGCCGGCCCGATGCTGCAAACAGGCACATCGCACCTAAGCCCCGGAATCACCGACCGAGTGCGGCCTCACCAGATTCGGCTCCGGAGGCATTCATACGGCCGAGCTTTAGGCCCCAGCGTCTCATGTATGACACTTGACTAAGCAAGCCCCTTGTAATCTTAACTGAGCACTGCAGGTGCTGGGTGCCAAAAACCCAACACAAATCAGAGGGCTAGGGGCCTTTCCATGGCTCGACGGCTTCTGCAACACCACCTCGAGCCAGTCGCAGCTTTGCTTGCACTGTTCTAGTTTAGGGCTTCCTGATTCTAAGTATAGTATAATGGGCCCCAAAACCCTATTCTAATGATTAAGGCCCCTATTCATGGCATTTTCCGCAGATGAGGCCGGGATCTGCCTCGTGCAAGGCTTAGGCCTCGACGTCAGAAGTCAAGAAGTCACCAACGTCTCAGCTTCCATGCAGATGGGTAGTGGTCAAATTAGGGTCCCTTTTTGGGTACCCTAAGTAATAGGTGCCGTATTACATTAGGGACCCAGAATTTTGACAACCACCCATATGTCAGGACGTCTTTGTCAGGACAGGAACACCAGCTTCGTATCGGAATTGAGACCACTTGCCTAGCTGCACACGTGGATTCACTGACGATCCAGATGCGAGAACCTGAGCTTGCCATAATATAGGGGCCTGAATAATTAGAATAGGATTGTGTGGCCCATTATAATAAGGAACCCCCGAAATAGTATAGGTGGTTATTGAAGCCCCTTTATTACACGCAAGCGGCAGGCTCAAAAGCCTCAAGTATCTATCTGTGCGGCCGGAGGCACTGTGAAGTGCTAGAAGCTCCAACGAGCTTATCCTGGCTCGTTGCACCGCCCGAAAACCTGTAGACCCTAAGCGCTGCACTGTTCGCACGCTTTCATTCTCGCCTGCCGAATATGTAGACTAGTGGTCATGACCCTTTGAACCCAAACTCTCGACCTGAGCTGGCACGAGGATGACCCTTTTCAGCATGGGCTTGCATTGTGTGCCAGCGAACACTCCTCAACAGCAGGATGACGCTAAACCCTAAACCTCATGCAGTGTTGCGGCTTTCCCATTTGTAGGGGTTTATGGAAACTGAGCCCTCAGCTCTCCGCACTGACGTGCGTGAGATTGCAGCTGGCTTTGGGTGCTGTCCCAGCACCATGCAAATCGCGCTGGCAAAGGGCTTCGTTGGGATCGATCACTCACAAGCTTAGCAGCTTGATCTGATGGCCTACTTACCAGCTGTCTCTTGAGAATGGCGGAAGCAACTCTGCACTTGCCTGCTTTCGCTGTGCTGCATCAGGCCATGTGCACAAAGCAAGGCTCTGTAGTATTCATCCCTAGGTCATCCCATGCTGCTTCATGGTCAGCTGGCTACTCAAAGCTATAGAACTCGAAACTGTTTCGGAACCCTAAACTCCCTTATAGAAGCCTTAAATGTCAGGTTCCGAAAGCTCTGAACTCCACAAAGCTGCGTTGCAAGGACTGCCTTGTAAGGACGGACGACCCCCGTGAAGAAGCCTCCACATCGGAAGACAAGGTCTCTGCTTCCCCAAACTTGTCTAACATAAGGGCCTTAACAAATAGGATAAAGTTTTGGGGCCCACTATACTAGAAGAAAAATAAGGAGTCCCCAAAATAGCATTGGTAACTATTGAGGCCCCTTTATTACAGGCTTCATGCGTTCCGGTGTATGATTACGGGGTTGAAAGGGCTCTTAAGGAGGTTGTTCAGGGGGTTGACTCACTTGGAGCCACCACGCCAGAGGTAGCTGGGCGTGCAAACGTTCTGTCGGATCCGGTTCTCTGATAGCTCTTCGCGGGACGCATCAGACAAGAAATGCATAGGTTGGCCCGGCCGTTTAGAGCCTCTGGAAAAGTAGTCGCAACTAGGACATCCTCTTCAACCTAACAAAGAAAGGTTGCAACACATCCCAGTGCTCCATCTGATGCAAGGTTGAAGGCTTCAAGGTTCAGGGTTTAGGGTTTATAGGGTTTGGGTTGAAGGCTTCAAGGGCTAAGCCGGCTAGCAGTCCCGTGCTGCGCTCAGAGATATGGCCCTGTGGCCCTTTTGAGCCTGAAAGCTCGCACAGCCAGAAAGGAAGGGCCGAGGCGGTTTAGAGTTTAGGGGCCTATAAGCGGTTAGATACTCTTCGAGCGATTGAGGAGCAAGTACTGCGGAAGGGCTCCGAAAAGAGGCATGGAGCTTGAGGCATCCAAAGCCTTCCAGGGCCTTCGCGGGTTTAGGCAAGCCTTAGAAGTTCACATCAATTCCAAGGCATGTGGTGTGCGATGCCGCTCAAACAGCTCTTGCGGTTAAGGGTTCAGGGCTTAGGGTTTGAGGGTTTCGGCGTCTTGCGGTGTTTTTTTCCCTCTTGCGGTTTAGGGTTCAGGGTTTAGGGTTTGAGGGTTCGAACCGCCAACCTGGCACAATCGCTGTTCCGACAGACACAGATGCGAAGGGCACGACGGAACTCGCCTCGTGAGCACCGAACAAGCTGCTTGTAGTTCCGAAGTACGAAGTAGCCTCCACCCGCAGGAAAAACATTAATCGAACGTGAGGTTCGGGTGCTAACTTCGAGGCTCATCCCGCAACATGCTGAAACCACATGTAGCGGCACTAGTCCAAGTGAATCACGTGACTGTGGGCTTTCCAGCAACAGCCACTGTAGCACCCAGCTCCCCCTCCGCCATCCTTGTGTAGGTAGGGTTGAGGGTTTAGCATACAAGCTGCCGCGTATGTACCTTTACCGTTTTATACGAGGGGTGCATAGGGCCAGCAGACGACACGCTGAGCATACGAAGCCTGCGACGCCCACGGAGCTCCAAGCGAGTCCCATGTGAGACACGTCAGCCCGTATCAGGAGACCCGCTCAGGCCCTCGAAAGGTGATGAGGCGTTGGAGCGGATACTCCGCCAGGGCTACGCCATGCCGCGTATGTACCTATTTCCCCGTGCCTGCGGCCTTGCCACAGAAGCAGGCAGTCCGACCTAAGCAGCCTTCTTAACACCCCCAAACGGCTGGTCATATCCTCATGCGCACCTGCTTGTCAGAAATACCAGAAGCAGCCCTCCAAAGCCGCGACCAGCATCAAGAAGTGCACTGTAAGGCTTGAAACCGAAGTGGCACGCAACGTCTTTGCTTCGGACTGGCATGGGAGTGCGAGTGCAGCTGCACAAAGAATTGCCTTGAGAACGGCACTACACATGACACAGAAACCACCGACCTTAAACCTAAAATTCCGCACGCAGAGGCAGCTGCTGCAAAGCTTGCAACCCAAATCTCGGAAGGGCCGTAATTATGCATTCTGCCAGCACGGACGGAGACCTTGGCAAACCCATGCCCCTGCAGAAACCTAGGAGTCGTAGCAGTCCTCAAGGTGAGGAAGGCTCACATCACACTACCCTAAACCCTAAACCCAGGATTCAGACGCTTAGGGCTCAGAGCTTAGAGTGGTCGAGCTCGGCGCTCAGACGTGGGTGTGCTGTGTGTGAGAGGTGCTGGTTGGGGGTCAATACACTTCGAGGCTTCATTGGCGGATCATTCGAGGACGCTTGCAGTAGGCTGTCGTCCAATCCAGCATCACCGTCACGGTCTTCGTAGCAACGGCATTGTCTGTTTACTCTTGTCTCTGGCCACTGAAACTCGGTAATGCGGCTGGGGTTTGGGGCCTGGCTTGGAGCTTCAGAATCACGGAACCAGAAGCACTAGATATTGAGTTCCTGTCACACGGACACTGACACCTGTGGACAACTCCAAAATGTGGGGCTGGTTCTCGGGCTCTTCATGGATAGCATCGTGGAATATCCGGAGCCAAGTAAGTGGGGCATAGCCCCTCAGCACTATGCTCCGGAATCTGAGCACCAAAACTGGGAGAGTCCACCAAACAATCTCGCAAATTCCTTAGACTGCGACCATAAGGGTGGTTGTCAAAATTAGGGTCGCTTTTTGGGTCCCTATTATAATACGGCACCTTAAATTTAGGGAACCCAAAAAGGGACCCCAATTTTGACAACCACCCATAAGAGGAGCAGAAGCCTTTCTCGGATGCTCCTTTTTGCGCAAAGCATTGCACCTTCAGAGCAGACCTCGAAAGAAGGCGGTTGGACAAAGAGATGCTGCAGTAAGAAGAATCGCATCGACCTCCAACTCGTAACTGAGTTCGAAACCGGTAGGGCACAGGGTTTTATGGCTTTGGGGCTTAGCAAGACACAGCCCTAAATCCACAGATACCTCAGCTCTCCGGCTTTCCACAGCACCACCTTAGTTGCACGATGCGGAAGCGGGATCCCACCGGCGGTCTCGGGTTTATCTGCTCGGTTCTTGAGGGCTTAGGGCTGCTCAGGCCGGAACTGGAAGCCCAGCTGCGACTCAGAAGGCCCGGAGGGTTGAGGCTTATAAGGGCTCATTTTGGATTGAACTTTTCCGAAAAAGAACAGAGGCCAGTCACCACCTCCTATGTCGGGCCATCTAGCCTTCGTTCACCCGAGCAGATTATAGTCCCACACCAGCACGAAGTCACACAACAGCACGTCGGCTTAGGCGGTATGCCGCTGGGTTATCAGCGGCCACAGACGAAGCTGAATAGAATCTTCAGAAGGCCCTTCAAAATTGCATCTACCTGCCTTACCCTATCGGTAACACTCGCCGTTAGATGTTGGACTGAAAGAAATAGCCTGTTGAAAACCCTTGGCTCGACATGGAGTTTTGCTGTTCATCAGCTGGCCACCCGGCCAGCTAAATGCCAGAAGCTTCGTGTTGAAGCTTCCGCACCCGCCAAGTACCCTTTATCAGAAGCCATTTCTTTCCTTGACAGTGGGTACTTAGGCTCTAACAAGGGTTAGTTGCAGTTGGGGTGTGCTGGAAGGTCCAAAGCTCGAGGGCATGTCGAAGCGGCTCGTGGCTGCGCAAACATCCTGATCGCTTGGTGCATGGAGCAGATGCATCTCGTCAGTGGCAAGAAGACTGGTGAAACAGCTTTCCCCAAGTATGGTGCCTTGCATGGGCAACGACCAACTGTTCCGTCTGTTTCTCAACATGGCGGCTTTATCGACGTAATGTCTCTGCCGAGGGCAGTTTGCGCAGCTTGACGCCAGCACTCATGCAGAACTCTGTCCGGTAAGCTGAAACCGACGAAAGAGATTCAGAGCTGTGAAAGGACAGTTGGGTGCCCCGGCCCAGAACTTGAATTGCATGGCAAGCAACTCGACAATCGGAGTCTTTGCAAATGCAAGCATGCTGACCAACATGGCCTTCCAAGCATCACATGGTCATCAGCAGAAGTTTGCCTGCCAGAAAGGCGAATCGGCTTGCGCCCGGAACCCACCAACGGAATCCCAACGCCGCGGCGGAGAGCGACTTAAGCGCAGGAATTGGAAAACACGTAAAAACGTTACTGGTATTCTACGCACAGGCCCGCATATCACGGATACCCGCATTATTAAGGAGTCCTCAGGCTTCACAGTCTCCACACAAGACCTCTCGCCCTCCAGCCTGCCAGCCGCCTCATCAGGGTTTAAGGTTTCGGGCTTCTACTTCTGTTTGAGTTCGATTCCATCTTCTGTTGTGAAGGACGCCCGCCCCGTGTAGCACTTGCCCAAAAGACGCAGATCATCCGACAGCGTAGAGTCTTCAGTGTTCGTGGAGAGCTTGCGAAGACGGCCGGCGACCACCCGCAAGCAACTCGAAGCGTGCCCGTTCAAATGTCCCTCTGAAGACTGCCCTAAGGGTCCATGTACTCATATAGTATATACATTGGCCTTATGTAGTCCCTATATAGGTACTTTGTTGGCATGTACCTCTAGATGGGTACATGGGCCCTTCAAAGCCTGGTGGAGACTGTGGAGTTCAAGAGACTTTACGGGTCGCTGTGAAGGTTTCCCCGACTCCTGGCTGCTCCTCTGAGCTTGAGCTTCCAAGCCCTGAGCCCGAATTCCAAAATCCGACTTCCAGAACTCTGAAGCCCGGCAGGGCCCAGATTCCAAAATCCGTTTTGCAACTGGGCCTGGGGACTAGCCGAATTCCAAAATCCTACCGCCAGAAGCCTAAAGTCCTAAAGCCCTTAGGGTAACCGAAGCCCCAGATCGTCCACCGAGCCACTGGAAAGGAAGGCGATCGTGCCCAGCTTGGGCAAGCTTCGGCACAGCTTCAGTTTAGGGTGTAGGGTCCTGTGTCCTCGGAGACAGCCCACTAATTCGAGGATTTACTACTCAAGTCCGGATTTCCAGTCCGCGGCCCTAGATATTGCTGCCACCCTGGCCAAAGCTCTGATCTGCAACTGGCAGTGGCTGTCGCACGCAAAGCACCCTGTGGCCAGCCGGGCCGCGAAGGGCACGGCTTCAGGGTGCGGTTCTCCACAACCTTGAAGCCAACCTCCTAACCCCGAAATCTTCAACATGAAACCTTGTGGCGAAATGCGGATTCGAAAGCCGGCTTCCCCGAAACCTTGAGCCGGGGCTACATGGAACGCAGCTGAGCTCTTAACCTGGTTTGTCTTGCACCCAACAGCCCACCCTGAACTATCCTATGGGTTCGGAGTGTTTGAGTTGAGGGTGCAAGGGTTCAAGGTCTCGAGGCTTTGTGGCATGCCGCTCTATATACGCGGAGAGTCGGCTCCTTTAGCTTTAGGGTTTAGGGTTTAGGGGTTCAGGTTCTCACTACGATATGCACATCCTACCCGCCATGCCTGCCCAGACCCCGAGTTGAAACCATGACAGCTCCGCCAGAACACCCAGAGCACGGCAGCCTGCACACTCATATGCCTGCAGCCTGAGCCCTAAAGGCCCAAAATCCCTAACATCCTGAGCCCCCCGAGACTCCGAGGGATCCCGAAGCTTTTCGTGAGAAGAAGAGGGATCCGTCTCCTCCGGACTCATTTTCAGCAAGGCGGACAAGGACATCCCAGGGCCGGGAGGCCCCTCCACCTACCGCCGCTTGAAACTTCGAGGGCCTGAGAGTCAGAGCTGTTGTCGAGCCCGGTAGCTTCTTCGGATCCTGCCGGCACTTTGGCGGCTTAGGGTTGAGGGTTCATAGGGGTTAGGGTTTCGGGGTTTCTAAAGCCCCAAACGGTCCCCTCGGCCCTGAAGAGCCCTAGATGAGAGTTCTGGGGTTGAAGATGCTTGAAGGTTGCGTTTATGTTTAGGAGCCCGAGGCCCTCTCCGAAGCGTTCTTCTTCTGGCCCTCAGACCCAGTGGATATAATATCCTACACCCTGAGACCTCCTAAACCTGCTTATAGAACTCTCCCCCTCGGCTCGAGATGGACACGCAACAGCCGGGTGTTGGGGACACGCCGTGGCTCCCACACTTCCCCGACAAGGGGCCAGACTCGAAGAGATACGCCCGCCCAAACCTCACCTCCACCTCCGACTCTTTTCTCTTTCGGCAGGGCAAATGGGGCGAGTTCGTGACAATGGAAAGCTTGCCACAATGAGAGGGTTTACGGTTTAGGATTTACTGGTAGGGCCTTCAGGGCTTCAGAGTTCCAGGCATATTTTGGGTGCGAAGAGCTGGACACGCAGTCAAACCAGGGCATAAGACATCGATGTCAAAGGTAGCAAAGCACACAGCAGCTGCGATGCATGCCTTCGATTCCCATCTCCAAAAGCCTGCGTAGGCTTCCTCACATCAAGATCCTCGAAACTCTTGGTGACCGGAAGACCATCTCTCTCTCGAGGGATGCATGCCTTGCCTGCACCAGCGCAGTCCGCGCTGTCAGTGATACTGCAAGGATTACTAGGGCCCACTGAAGTCCTTATTGCAATCTTCCTCAATGTGCTCAGACTTCGAGAACAAGCTCCAATGGGAGTCTTGATGCGGGAATAATAACGGATTGCATATACTCCTGAAACTCTACGACTCTATCTTACAAAGGGACGATGGGCTCTAAAGGCTTGGCGCCGGACCGCCTCAGCCAGCCCTCACTTCATCTGTCCGTGTCTTCAGGGTCTGTAGGTTTGGAGCTTAGGCTCTAGAGTGTAGCATCTGATGTGAAGAGAACTCGTGCAGAACCTAAGCCAGAATCGGAACAACGTGCTTCTCACCATGCCCTCTCTTGTGCTTCGGGCAGGACTCGACATCCGAGTGGCCTTCGAAGCACTTCGAGACGACAGACTGCGGCTCCACACCCTGAGCCATGCGCTCTTCAGAGCTCTGGTAGGAAGGAGCCCGACAGCATGCCCTGTCTGTCCTTTACTCTTGGAGCACGGTGGTCCGGCAGCGGGGTTTCGTCGACAGTGCTCAAGTCTTCGAGCTATTTGCTCTGCAACTGTTTTAACTCTCAAGACAGCAGGGGTGGCCCGGAGACGCTTGCAATTGTAACAAGGGGGCTCGCAATTTATCCCGCCAGACAGCTCCGGGGATGTTTTGCAAACAAGGTGCGAGTCCATGTCCCAAATATCAAGTCTCAGGCTCAAAGTACCTACAGCTTCCATTGTAGTCCCTTTTTGGGGTTCATATTTTGAATCCTGTAAGGTACTCCCGACAAGGAACTACTATGGAGCCTAGGATGTCCCAGTCTTCCCCAACAATCCGTCGCTTCATAGCGGTCAGGGAGAACAGGAAAGCTGCAAGGCCCTAACGGCCTTATCCGGCTGAAATTCCCAAAGATCCGGCTCGGGGCCTTAGATGGATGTCTCCTGCGAGCGCGGCCTTACAACGGCAAGTCCATGAGAAGCGTAGGCAAGAGCAGGGTCCAAGGAGAGAGCGGCAAGTGCAGGTCGAAGCTGAGAGGCACTAAGGCTCCGACTGATAGGGTTTAGGGTCCAGGGTTCAGGGTTGAGGGTTTCGGGTGTGGAGCTGAGGGTATAAGTATGTGTTGAGCTCTTTAAGTCTCCAAGTTACAGATCTTGATCTTGAGCCGACATGAAGGGCGGACTTGGCGGGCAAGGGGGAAGGTGTCACGGACCAGGCGCCGGCTGCGCTGAGATGCTCCCGGGCAGTTTGGGATTGAAGCCCAGCTGACGTGAGAAGTCTGCGATCACCGGCAGAGCCAGTTCATTCGGCCCCAAAATTGCCGAGAGCCGAAGCTGAAACGCGGAAAGGGCCAAGCTTGCGAGTTGAAGCCCCAAGGCTTCACAAAGGCATGGCTCAGGATCTGCTCAGCGCTCAGAGCTTAGGCCTTCAGGGTTTGGGTTTAGGGCTTAGGGGCCTCAGGGTTTCGGAGTTCAGAACCTATACCCGTTTTCCGCCACCTTGAAATGTCGACAAGAAGGATGAAGGTTCACCCTGAAATCGAAACCCTCTGACCCACAGATCCCTGATGGAGTTTAGGGATTTTGGGGACCCGGAGCCCGACGACTTGAGACCCGGGTTCAGGTTCGAGGCCTTCTTCCCCTCCTACGGAAACTTTGGAAGACAAACGCCCTCAATCCACTGCAACCTCGCCTACATCTGGATCAGGAGACCAATCGACATCCGAGGGGTTGCAGTTTTAGGGTGTTGAAACTTGCTGCCATTATGCTCGGTGCCTCTTGTGGTGCACTGCCGTAGCGATGATGTCAGCATGAAACTGAAGCCGGGCCAAGGCATCAGAATTTAAGGGTTTCGGGTTTAGGGTTAATCCAAGCAAGCAGTCTTTGGGAAAGTTTGGAACTTTAGAAACAGACTTACGCAGCATAAGATCACAAGTTTCAATAGGTGCAGAGCACTGTTGAGGCAGGCATCCTCTTCATCCGCAGCTTCTGCCGTTCGGGAGCGTCGAGACAAACGGCCTGCATTGTCCACGACTGAGCACTGAGGCTCCCTGAGGAACCACCACACGCTGCTCGCCTCCGTTTGCTGTCGAGTTCTCATAAAGCCCCTTTTTGAAAGTCGCCAGTTTCCAGAGTACAAGTGGCACGTCAAGTCTTGCAGTGTCAACGTGGGATAAGCGGAAGCCTTTCACATTCAGCTCACGGTGACTACGATGCACGACAGATGGGAGTTTCCGAAAATAGGGGTACCTTATTTTGGGGTCCTTACAACAAGGATCCCACTATTTAGGGTACTCCATTAGGGTCCCCTATTTTCGGAAACCCCCCGATCGCACCGCAGCGACCGAAGCCCTCATACCGGTGGGAAACCTCCGAGTTGATAGAACGAGCTGTCGAGCAGTTCTTACGGATGCCTCCGGCAAATACCCGGAGGCTCCAGAGTAGTTCCTTTTTGGGGGATTACCTTATAGGGTTCGAGGTATGGACCCCAAAAGGAACTAATATGGAGCCTCAGGGTAAGTACACATGTCATGCTTTCCTTCCCTGCAAGCTTCAAAGCACGCTGAGCGAGCTTGAAATCCAACTCGCTCCAGGGTCCCTCAGACCTGATGGTGACAAGGCCCATGGCATATACGAGTTTCCGAAGATTTTTGGTACCTTATTTTGGGGTCCTTATGATAAGGATCCTACTATTTAGGGTACGATTGTGATACTACATTAGGGTCCCCTACATATGAGCTACTGACATGCACCAGCAGCCGCCCTAGCCCTGCAGTGAGGGTCTGCCACGGGCTGGCAAGATAACAAGATTTCACAATCCACCAGAGAGCTCCGCGACTTCGCCTTCACGCCCTTCGACCGTGCTTCAACGAGCCTCCACAGAGGAAAGCCAGACCCTGCGAAGAACTCAGGATCAGGGAAAGCCGGAAGAGAAAGAAGGGTCCAGGAGACTCTTCCAAGGATCCCCTCCCAGCTTGCCGGCTGTGGGTCTCGCATTACCCGGAAATCTGCATTTTAAGTGTTTGCTACGGAGTCGAGAAGCATCAAACAGCGGAGGAGCCCGTCGTAGCCCCAAGAGCATCATCCCTTCCAGTGCTTCCTGCATCTGATTTTGGGTAGAACTGTCTAGAGGAAACCAGAATCCACCAAGCCGGACATGTCATGTAAGCATCTCTGCCGGACGGGTTTCGTGCGGATAATGCAGCTTGTGGGAAGAAACTTGCCTTCCGGCCTAGAGCCACTGGTGGGTTTGTGGTCCACAACAGCAAGGCACCAACCTATCAATCTCCGAGCAGGAAGATTCCAGTCAAGGGGGTTTCGGGGTTCCTTCAAAGGGATCTATGAGGGTTCCTATGAGGGTTCTATAAAGGAGTATAGGACCGGTGTTTGTAGCAAAGAAACCGGACCCTAAACCCTTGATTTTGGATCCCTGACCGACTGCTAGCTAGGAGGTAGATCTGCGTTGCCATGTGTTTATCGCTACATACTATCAGCATGCACCATCCATTCCAAGGCCAAGGAGCCCGAAATCTCATCTCTCAGCGGGTTTAGGGCGCAGGGGGCCTCAACGCGTGAACCCAGGTCTTTGTAGGATTGAAACCCTGGCTGACGATCCGCCTGCTTCCACGGCCAAGCCGTTAGGAGTGCAGGTGCAAGTGGCAATGTGCGGAGGCTCCGCCATGAATACATTTCCTTCGGGTAGCTGCAATGGAGCTGTGTGCCTTCATGGGACGGCCAGGCGGACTGAGAAACCTGTGGAGGGCAAGTGTGCATCGCATGCCGGAATTTATCGGGTTCCTCTGGCAGGAAGTAGAACTTTCGAAAAGCTTGGCCTGCACAAGCGACCTAAACCTGAGAACTGGAGGTAGAGCATTTTATGGAATTGGAACCCAGCCCGCAGATCCTCAGGTTCTTAACGGGAAAACATGAGCTGGTGCTGAAGTGAAGACAGAGATTCTGCCGCACGGGACAAATGCAGCAATCCATCGCAGCTCTACGAGAGCTTTTGCTGCAGGATCATGCCGACATTACCTGGGCTTTGAAGTAACCAGGGAGAAAAAAGGTATAGACGTTCTTTTTCATAAGTGGTTCCCCTTAGGTACCAGTACCAGGTTCCAAAAAAGTATTAAAGTATGGTACTCCAAAGCCCAGCTACGGACACCTTCCGAGACGACGCAGGTCGGTCTGGGCCTGCAGGGAGAGATGCATCAAAAGCACTGCCTAGACCCCGAAAAGTAGGTAAAATAATGGCCCAAAACCTATAAAAGGCTGTTATTCTACATACTTTTGGGGTCCAGGTGAGCAGGTTCTCTGAAGTTATCGGTCCCTTCCGCAGCGTCCTTATCATGAGGATCGCCCAACTTCACAAAAGCGAGCAGACCCTAAACCCTAAACCAAAGCCGAACAGCCGCACAACAAACCTAGTCCATGGCTGGCATAGTATTGAAATAGCTTAAACTCATATTCCGTGTCGGGTTTACATGCCCATGCACATGTATGTAAAATGCTACCCGCCTATGGCAAGACAGCGACGCCTGCGAAGTTGACGTCATGCTGACACCGAGATACGTTCGTCCCAGTGATCGGTCCTCACACCCGAAGACTCCTTGTACCGACATAGTCGAAACTTAGGCCTTAAAGTACCTGTATAGGAACTCCCCTAAGGCCTAAGTCTATACCATATAGATACATGGAGCCTGAGGAGAACATTCTTGACTGAGGTGAGTTGGGCTGTCGACTGTGTTGAGGGGGTCACCGTTTTGGGTGTGGGGTTTGGGGGTTTAGGTATCGTTGTTAACGATCCTGTCCTGCTTCTGCTTCGACATGGCCATTAGGGGTCAAGATCATTATCTTGTGATTCCTTTCAGTGCAGACTGCGCTTCGATAGCGTTGGTTGCTTACTGCCCAACGTGAGAGCTTGCAATTTCTGCCTTGCTAACCTAGCGCTCTTACATTGAAGATCCTGGCCCCTGCCAACGCCGCAGTTTGCTTCGCACACAAGCTTCATAAGCTCCTTAAGATCTAATACACATATCAGTATGGTTCGGGGTTTAGAGGATGTAGCCTTGAGGATATGTAGCGCCTGGTGTGAGTGTGTATGTATATATACACACATAGGACACAGGATTTGTAAGACACTACATAAAGGCGGAAAAGACGTGGTGGTCCGCGCATGGTCCCAGAAGGGGCGGCGGCGTGCAGGTATCTCTTGGACCCTATCTCAGCGGTTTTGAATCTCACACTCGCACAAAGCAGGCAAGGTTCCACACAGTCCTCCGTATCTCAACTTGGCATGGCTCTGCGGTTTAGGGCTTAGGGGTCGTCTTCGCGATGCCGATCTCCAAAGTTTTATTAGGGTTTATAGATTTACAAGGCTCAGGGGCTCAGGTTCAGGGATTATAGGGTTTCGGGTTTAGGGTTGCTTGAGAGGTTTGCAGGTTGCCTGCAAGCTAGCAGTGTGCGTTTCAGCTGTCTCCTGGATGGCATGAACAATTCACAGATACGTCAATCTTATATTGTAAAGAACGGTTTGCCTGTAGAGTGCTTGATAATGTCAGCCTGTGCTTGTGCTATCTGTGAAGACAATGGTCCACGAGCTGCAGTGTGAGTCTTTATCGTGTCCATGTCACTGTGCTGCAAAGCCACATCTACAGCCATGGTTGGTCGAAGCGTCCATCGTGTCAGGAAGCTGCGAGAGGAGGGTGTCTGGAGGAGTCTCAACGGCGACAAATTCCCAAAATCCCGAAGTCTAAACGGTCAAGGCTTAGACGAGGGCGAGGTAATAGGGAACTTAGGGTTTTGGGTTTAGGGTTTGGGAGCAAAAAGAGCAAGAGTGCAGTTTTCAGTCGTTGAGTCGGCAAAGCTGAACAAGCACAAGCCCCACGCTGAAATGATCTGGTATAGGGCCTCGGGTTTATGTTTCCCATCCAACTGTCCAGCTTCCTGTAGTCTTTGACGATATACTGAAGCTGTGAATACTTTAAGGATCCTACAAACCCGTCACCACGAAAACCCAACCCTGAACCCTTAACTGAAGAACTCCACCCATAGCCACATCAGCCCTGAAACTCCTCTGATGCATATACTGGGTTGCAGTTTTGGGGCTCTGAAAAGTATTTATGAATAGGTACCTCTATAGGAACCATAAGGGAAAATAACAAATTTCCCAAATTGCCACCTAGTATAATAAAGGATCATATGCCACACCCGAAAGTAGCAGTTGCGGCTTTCTTGAGGCTTTGCCATCTTGAAAGCACGGTTTAGAGTTCAGGGTTTAGGGTTTAGGGTTAGGGTTTAGGGTTAGGGTTTGGGGTGTAGAGTTTAGGGTTTAGGGTTGACCTGATATTCCTCCGGAAGCTCGGGTGTGGGGGTGTTCAGAACAGGAGTCTGGGGGTTCACGGTTCCCTAAACCCTAATGCTAATCCCCCAAACCTTAATCATGATTCCCTAAAGCCTCAACCCTGTTTGTCTGGAAGTTAGGATTTTGGACTCGGTGGTATACTATGAATAATTGTTTCGGAATCCAAATGCAGCGACACTAAGGGGCGCATAATGCAGACTAAGCAGCGCATCTGTGAGATCCCCGTCCAAAGACAGGAGCGGACTAGGGCTACTCCTCTCTTCTTCAACAACCGGGCCAAAAGCTCAAACTTTCTAATAGAGAGCTAATATATGATGCCAAAAATTCAAAGATCCACCGTTCACTATCTAAGACTCTGCTGGACAACTTCAAGCCCAGCAGCCGAAAGCCCTGCATCAACTCGGGATGAGAGCACGTCTAAAAGCTCCCCAAAAGAGCCCGAACCGTGAAAGTCACAGCCTTGACTACCATCACCGCAGGAACCACTGCCAACATCCATAACCCCATCAACATCTCTAAGCCCTAGAGCCAGTCACTCTCAATGCAAAAATTTCAGCCCCTGCTGTCACTTTCTGCTGCGCTCGCTGAGTTCTCCGTCTATCTGAGATCAAAGCGAAGAGAAGCAGATCCGTCTCGTCTCATGGGCATCCCAAGCGATTCGGGACGTGGTTTGGGGTTTGAAGCTTAAGCCCTAAGCTCCGAAGCCAAAAGCCCAAACTGCGAGTTTGGGCTAACGAAGAGTATGACCTTCAGGCCTTCTTCCGATGTCAAAAATACGCTGTACGACTACTACTGGTAGTACTGTACTTGTTGCTACTCTTTGTATTACTATTTCTTGCGATACACTGCTACACCGTCAGGGGCCGTCTCTGGGCACTGCCTGTTGCAAAGGGCCATAATTCGGTCTCAGGGCCTCCAGAAGACGCAGTGCTATCCATAATGTAGGGGCCTTAATACAGTAATTAGAATAGGGGTTTGGGGGTTCCTGATAATATTTATAGTATACAGTACATTGTCCCCAACAACCCTATTCAGCCCTACTCTAAGTACTAAGGCCGCTACTTGCCCGCTTTTAGAAGGGCTTAGTCTTGTAGGCTTCTTTGAATAAGTCAAGAAGCACTACAGTAGAAGCCGGAAAGTTGGAATATCATTATCGTGACCCCTGAAAGGTAAATTATAGGGGATCCTACCATTAATCCATATTCCAACTTTCTGGAGTTCCCTTTATAAGACTTATTGTAGGGCTCCTTTGATAATCTAAGGAGCCGCGGCCTCTGCAGGTAGCACAATCCCAGGAGACTCTAGTCCCAAAACCTCCCACAACTGACAAACGTCCGAGGCATAAGCGGTGTAACCAAGTCTAACCATGCACTTCTTAGGCTATAGGGTTTAGGGGTTTAGTGTTTCGACGCTCACACTCGCACAAGGCAGGCAAGGCTCTTGGTTTAGGGTTTAGGGTTTAGGGTATGGTATGTTACGGTTTGTTGTTGTGCTTGTACTATAGCACAGTATCTGCTATAGGCTGTGCTATGCTCTGCTATGCTGTGGTCTAGACGACACTGTACTCTGCTGCATGTTTTAACACATAGCCCACTGTAAAGCAGCAGCATATAGTATACTGCGTAACAAAACATACACTATGATAGAATCCACAAACTACATTGTGTCCACTTCCCGGGTGCCGTGACGGATCAACTTGCCCTTGCACCCGAAGGGTTTGATACCACTACACTGCAAGTGGCGGCGTGCGGATGCCCAGCTGTACTGTAGTTTAGGGTCGTTGGGGGGTTAGATCTGAGGTGTTATTCTACGGTTCAAGTTTAAGGCTTTTCGGTGCAAGGATTCTATTACAGTTTACGGGGCTCCTTATTACTTATTGCCTTGGTCTGCGACCCACGAGCCCTCCGAAAATAGTTGCGTCTGCTTTTGTCCAGTTCATCCCCTCATGATTTCCTCGACTTATACAATATGATATCTGAAGTGCACATAAGTCATAAGACATAAGGGGCATGCTTGCTGCTTACTGCTTACTCGTCGCATGTTCCCCTGAAAGGGGTTGGGGCTCAAGGGGATTCTGAGACAGGGGTGGGGACCCGCGCGGAGTCCAGGATTTAGAGTTAGGGGCTTGGGCAATGCGTTCGAAGGATGTGGGGTTTACGGCTTATCAGGTCCCAGGTTCTTGTGCTAAGGGTTTGGAGACGTCCCCATGAGCCCCAGATGTCCTGTAACCCGTCGGCCGCCCTAAATCCCAAACCTGCAAAAACCAAAGAGCCAAAGACCTGTTGTTCGGTTCTTCCCAACCCTGTAACCGAAGATTCTACACCCAACGCCGCTTCTTATAAATCCCTGCCTTGAACGGTAGGTCCTACCACACGATGTCCCAAAAGGCACTTCAGACTTTAGCGCCCTAAACTCCGGAAGCCGCAAAGCTAGCAACAAACTATTTAAAACCAAGGCCCTGTACACACGAAAGCGCGAAAACCTAATACCCCACAACGGTCCCTGGAAGGCACTTCAGCACAGAGGGCATGCAAAACTTCCCATTTACTTGGGCATGGCGCGGAGCTTGCACGACTTTGGAAGATCAGCGGCTTTCGGGTGGTGTATTAGGGGCTTTATCTGTTGATGAACGGGTCTAGACGGGCTCATAATGGATTTTACAGGGCGGGGGTTCAATACAAGGACTTAAACCTGGTACAGAGTCTTGAGGCTTCTTGCATATTTTCGGGCTTAGGGCTCATGTCTCAAGCCAAGTCCAGGAAGCGCTTCAAGATTGTCGACGATTGAAGTTTGTTGTGAATTAGCCGTTTGTTCGACGAAGCAGGCAAGGTTCTACAAGAGTGGTGCCTTTTGCCTTTACGGCATTGGGTCGTGTAGAGTAGGGTTTTGAGTTACAGCCCATTTACTGTAAAGGAGTGCAGAAAACGATTCAACCTTCCTAAAAACAACTCAACTATCAGTTCCGTAAATGCACCCCGAATTAGAGCGTGAGAAGCTTTGCTTGGGCTTCGTACAAGGACTCGGAATTTTTCGTGTCGCCATACGTATGTATGTATGTATGTATGTATGTATATATATATATATATATATATATATATATATATATATATATTTTTCATGTAATATTCTCCAATGTAGTTGCTCTTTGTTGGATATCTGGCTTCTACACTAGAAGGCCCTAACCCCCCCCCCCCCGCAAGAGGCGCTACACTATCAGTTCGATAGCTTGGACCGACGGCAATAATCTATTTCATGGTTGGGATAGGTTTAAAAATGTATTTTTTATTCCTTATTGGGTTTCAGTACCTATAAAAGTGTAAAATGCTCCCCAACTATGACCAAGTAATGGGGAGAAGAGGGTCCCAATAAATGCCAGAAACCAGGTACCCCTGATCATGCTAAGAAACCCGGGCTGTCTTGGGTGAACGACGCTTCTACCCCTCAGTTCTTATACCGCCCTAGATTGCTAAAGTCTAAGGCGTCCGAAGCGAGTGACGAGTTGGCTAGGGCCAAGAATCAGAATGACCCGAGGACGTCGAGCTTCGTTTGAGTTCGGGGTCTACGGCTTAAGAGTTTTAGGCTTGAGGGTTTTAGTGGCGCTTTGCTATAGGCTTGCTGTTTCGGGTTGAACTCTCTTATTGTTACGATTATGCTAATGACGGTCATGATCAAGATTCTTCGAGATCAGGTAGATTGCCGGCGCTCCAGATGGGAGTTTGAGGACATGAGGGCCCCTTCACAAACACTATGCCATTATGCGGGGTTGTAGGTTTTGTAAGTACCCCTAAACCCTAAACCCTAAGTACCCCCAGACATGCCTCCACGAAACATCTCTGAACTCTGGAAGCCCGGCATCGCACCATCTACACCTTCTCTGCCCTAAAGATCTCAAGCCAAAAAGCAAAAGACCTCAAAGCCACAAAACTCTCATCAAAACCTTATGGTAGATGGAACACGAAGGGTTCCTTGAAGGGTCCGTCTAAGCATCCCTTGCAGGCCTTCCCTAGGATACCCAATAACCTAGGAATAATAAGGAACCTAGGACTGCAAAAAGGGAATAAGGGTACAACTGGGCATCTAGTTACAGGAAATCTGGGGCAAATTTGAGGCCAGGTTTCGAGACCACCACATTGAATGGAAAAGCCTCCTGTTGTCTTTGGGCAGATGCTTTCATAGGTTTCAAGCCAACTGCTGGCTTCATCCGGGCTTGTGGACCTACTCGAGTTTCGGCGCTCGCACTCGGCAATCCAGGCGAGGCATGTACCTACTAGAGCTTATAGGGTGTGAGGTGCTAGGGCTTTAGCTTTTGGGTGTCATGATATTAATGACCTGAGCCCGACCCATGGATCCATGTCAAAGTCTTGGAGCTCTGCGCCCTCTCAGACTGTGCACTGAAATGACGAACCGCTCAGCATCGCCGCTGGCGTTTGTTGGGTGGAGCCTCAGTGGGTCGGGTGTCAAAGCGCTACTGGCTGCTGTTGCTGCTGCTGTTGCTGCTGCTGCCGCCAGCTGATACAGCGACTGCTACTGCTACTGCTGCTACTACAACAACAACAACTACTACTACTACAACAACTACTACTACTACTACTACTACTACTACTACTACTACTCCTGCTAGTACTACTACTACTACTACTACTACTACTACTACTACTCCTGCTAGTACTACTGCTACTACTACTACTACTACTACTACTACTACTGCTACTCCTACTACTACTACTACTACTACTACTACTACTACTACTCCTGCTACTGCTACTGCTACTACTACTACTACTACTACTACTGCTACTGCTACTGCTGCTGCTGCTGCTACTACTACAACAACTACTACTACTACTACTACCAATTACTACTACCACTACTACTACTACTACTACTACTACTACTACTACTACTACTACTACTACTACTACTACTACTGCTACTGCTACTGCCACTGCCACTGCCACTGCTACTGCTACTACTTCTTCTACTCCTGCTACTACTACTACTACTACTACTACTACTACTACTGCTACTGCTGCACCGCTCCTGCTGCGACTGTTGTTGTGCGACTCCTACTCCTGCGCCAACTTCAACCCAACACCGACTGCTACTCCTACTTCGAACGCGGATGCTACTGCAACTGCTTGCCTGGCATCGTGGACATTACCCTCACTACTCCATTGGCTTACACCTCATCACCATCAACATCATCGCCACCATCACCAGCATCATCATCAGCAGCAGCACCGTGGCCATCACTACCGTTGCAATCAACGACTCAATTAGCAAAGATATCATGATCACCACCAGCAACAGCAACACGATCGTCAATGCAATGGCCATCATCGTCGATGCCATCAACAACGTCATCATCACCGCCACCAAGAACAGCACTTGATCGTCACTGCAATGGTCATCATCGCCGAAGCCCTCAACCAGAAACATCATCACCATCACGATAATCATGATGATGGTCGCCACCATCATCACCACCATCATCATCAATATAATATATAATCGTCAACACTCTCCTCATCATATTCGCGGCCCTTCTGCCGTCATTTTCTCTGCCTAACCGCTATGGTCCTCATCATCGCCCTCATCCTCGTCACGATGACCACCCCACCCTACAGCCTCCGCCCTACTGTATTGTTGTGGTACCCACCGAAGAAGCTGGTGCCTCTCCGGATGAAGCTATGAGACAAGAGCTGAGCCCTCTGTACCAAGCTCGCGATAGCTGGACTTTCAACATCACCTGCCCTCTAGAAAGGTCGAGACCTATGTGGGGGTTTCTTTCAACTGCACCCAGGAGTCCGCGGAATACTAACACTACGATCTCGGGGCATCTAGAGTCTTCTACTTTAAGGTCCCGACTGCTATATGTGCAAGTTAGACACCCTCATGTCAGACCGCAAATAGTAGCATACCATCTCAAGCAGTGCAGAAGACTTCAAGAGAAAAGAAGTCCCTAACCTTACTGCCAAAGGGCCCTTACCACTACAAAACCCTAAACCCTAAATCCCAAACCCTAAGTCCTAAACCCTAAACCCCTAAAGCCTAAAGCCTTAAACCCTAAATCCCAAACCCTAAGTCCTAAACCCTAAACCCCTAAAGCCTAAAGCCTTAAACCCTAAATCCCAAACCCTAAGTCCTAAACCCTAAACCCCTAAAGCCTAAAGCCTTAAACCCTAAATCCCAAACCCTAAGTCCTAAACCCTAAACCCCTAAACCCTAACCTAAATCCCTAAACCCCTAAACCCTGAGGCCTCAGGCCCAAAGGCCTCTGACCCAACAGCCTTGACTAAGCAGTGGCTTTGGGAGTTTCCTTGGGTCTTTACCTATAGTCTCCATTGTAGTTCCTTTTTTGGCTAACCAAAAACTCTATTATAGGATCCTAACCATAAAACTGGTCAACCCAAAAAGGAACTACAATGGAGACTATAGGTAGCTCCTTACTTAATGCCCAGATTTCCGGGAGGATCCAAAAAGTAGATCCCGTATTGGGGGTTCATTTATAAAGTACCCATCAGTCTAGGGCCGCAAATTAAGGGATCTACCTTCTAGATCCTCCCGGGGGTCTGGGTAGTCGTTATCATCATCCCTGGCTCCGTAGCTCCTCCAATATCAATGGTTAGTTGAAATCCAACACCTGTCCGCCACCAGGATCCGTGCCGCTTTAGCAGGCCGTGGAGCCAAAGCCTTCAAAAGCAACCGGGTTCGACTATGCGCGCTAGACCCACTATAAGTCAATATCTATGGACTAGAGACGGTTTAGGGTTTATAGGGTAGACGAAAAACCCACAAACACCGTGGTAGCTGTTTTGAAAATGAAAACGTGATGTCGGACGAGAATTGCTTAGCGCTCCCGCAGCCGCGCCAGGGGCGCAGCTCCTAACGTGGTGTGCTCAGATTTGCACTCGCATGTTCAACAAGTACACAGGACACGTGTTGGCCTCCATGTACCGCCAGTACTTCGGAGAAAACATGCAGGGAAACATTCGCGCTGTAGTTCTTTCCCGCCCGCATAAGTGGTGGTGGTGGTGTGTCGCGGGATCGACGAGTAGATGGGGTATTTTTGCCGTGCTCCTGAATCCGGCTTGGAGAAAGCATTCTCGCAGAGGCCACTGTGGTATATCCGCTTGTCTCGCAGTGGCCTCTCTCAGGGTCTCTTGGTGGCTTTTGCTCCGTGTGGCCTCTTGGTCCTGTTGGTGGTCTCTGCTGGTCGTGGTGGTCGGGGTCGTCGTGCCGGACGCTCTATCACTGCTCGTGGATCTATATACTCCCGCATACGTTCTTCCGATGGAGCATCCGGTTCATTTTTGTTGAGCACCTGTCCGGTCTATTTAGGGTCCAGGGAGGCTGTTAACCAGGGTTGCCCATCTTCATCGCATTCTAGCCAGGCTCATTGCAGTCAAGTTGAAAGAAAGGGTAATTAGTTTCTTTTAGCGTGTAAGGATTTCGTGAAAGACTATTATCCAAGGTCCTATCTCGATCCATAGCATGGTACTAGTATTGTATCGTTTCTGGGGTTCCGTGATGTGAATCCTTAAAGGGGGTCTGAGAGGAGGCACCCACCCGAGCCCCAAAACATGCAAAGCCCGTGATCGATCTGATTTTGGCTGCATTGTGGGCAATCACACCAAGGTCTCATGGTGCCACTGTGCTATCAAGGCTCACCTTAACCCCAAATAACCTACCTTTTTATAGACTTATATAAAGAAACCATATGAGGGAACCCTAAAACAGGGAGGCTCCTTAGGGTCCAGGTACATGAAACCGTACAGGCCCGTCCATGCCTCGAAAGCGTGGAAGGCGTCCCAAGCATCAGTCACGGCTGAGCCTCGTGTTGCCTGAAGAGGCAATCCATTGGGATGGTAGGAGGGGGGCCCGGCACGGCTTGAGGACTGATATTAATATAGGGACGTTAATAATTTGAAGAGCGTTCTGGGGCATGTTGTCCTAAATATAATAAGGAACCACCAAAATAGTACAGGCAATTATTTAGGCCCCTAGAATACATAGTTGGTGCTTTGATTCCTTGCAATAAACAAGTGTTCACAGGCGATGCATGGATGCTACCACCTTGAAGACTCTTCTTCAGTCTGCGGGAGCATCCCAAAAGCGTAATGTTCCTGATGTGCTAAAGACCCTAGCCCCAAAACCGTCAACCATTAAATTGTGGCAGGGCTTTAATATGCTCAAAAAGGCGATGTGATGAGGAGGTCATTTGATGGTTGACAGTCCCGAAAGCTAAAACTCGAGCCCTAAAGCTTTGCCCACGACGCAAGCTTGATGTGCAGATGGGGGTCTGCTAGGCAATGTATATAGAACTTACAGGGTTAATGCGTTGAACGTAATTCCATCTAAAGAACATCCTAAAGGGTACCAATGGACATTTTCTAGGTCATGTGGTTCGAGACCTCAATCTTGCCGCAAGGAACCCGGCTGACACTGCTTGAAGGCCGTACAAACCTTGATATGGAATGCAAGATCTGGAGTTCTCTCAAGTAAGGTGACGCGTGCTGGCCTAAATTATAGGAGTGATGTGCCTTTCGGTCCTACGCCAATGATACACCGCAGTAGAGGGATGGAGGCTGAGGTTCTCAGTTACAGGATAGGGTATATTTGCTTTGCAGACCCGCATAAAAGCCCCTATTACAAAGGCATGGGTCTTTGCAAACAAGAAATAGAAAACTTTCCTCCACAACCAGGGATCCGTCACTGCTGCGAAGAGCTAATACAGGGGCTTTAATAATTAGAATAGGGTTTCGGGGCCCGTTATACTATAATTATAATAAGGAACACCCCCAAAAATCGTATTTGTAATTCTTTAGGCCCCTGTACTACATTCGCACGGTAGCCCTGAAAATAAGCCCTTTGATAGCCCTCATAGACCCCTGTAAAGGAGCCCTGTTCTAATTACTAAGGCCCCTATGGTACCACCAAGGCCTTCACCGCTGGCGGCCTGGCCGGGCTGACTCTGTTGGGGAGTTCAAATCATCGGACACTTACCTATTTTGTAGGATTGTTTTATTAAAGGGCTCTAGTTCGTAACAATACTCTGGTGATTTGCAGCCTTCGGGGCTGCAGGTAAGGACCCCTCCTAAAGGATTCCTTTGACTTGAAGCCTTGGTCAGCATTCAAAGCTCCAAGTCAAGAGAACCTTGGGAACCCAGAGACTCCAATACCCCTTAATTAGGGAATAATCCTTAAATCATATCAGGGATCCTATTATAGTTTAATTTATATTCCTTAATTAAGGGGTTTTGGAGTCTCTGGGAAAGCGTGTCTTGTCTCAGCGCGATCCGAGGTAGCCACGTCTGTTCCTTCGCGGACAAAACCGAAGATGAGCTTTAGCTTCTCCGAAACCCTTGCCCACGGCCTCCACCCAGGGACTCCAATATCCCTGAATTAAGGAATTGACCTTAACTCTTATTAGGGGTCCTAAAATTTAAGGTATACCTAGACCCTGAAGAACCTGCCTTTTTAGGGTTCCCTATTATGGTTTCCTTATGTAAGTCCTTTTTTTGCCACCCGCCCAGCTGAAACAAGTCGCACCCGGTGGGTTATTTGGGGTTAAGGTATTCCTTAATTAAGGGATATTGGAGTCTCTGGGTACCCAGTACAGGAGGGAGCTCTGCACTGCCTGGCCCTGGCTTAAGCGCTGGTTTCGGTTGGCTCAAGCTAAGGTAGGCTTCTACTGGGTTCAGGTGCCGTCTAGGTGCCCTTCTTGGAGGTTCATGGGTAGTCATAAGTGGGGCTAGAAGTCCGCTAACATGGGCTATGGGTGTAGTTACCCTACTTATAAGCCTAGCTACTTATCACTACCCCTAAACTCTAAACCCTACAGACCTATACCCGTAACCCTATAGAGCCCTTAAAGGAACCCTACTTATAACTGCCCATGAACCTCCAAGTAGCCGTAACCGCCAACCTCAGGCGTACGATTTGGAATTGGGCCTACAGCTACGCAACACACAGTCATACAAAACCCCGTATGCAATCATAAGACCGGGGCCCTTGAACAACAGGAGTCGTGGGATCCCCGAACAAGGATCTATCCCTACCTAAATCCTGAATCTCCTGCCTACTTTTTAACGAGGTATACAAGGAAAACATAAGCAGGAACCCTTCAAGGAATTCAGAATAAGGAACCCCAAAAGAAGTAGGTTTTATGGGGTTCGCGCAAACCCCTACACCCTAAACACCCAAAAGCCCAAACCCCATCAACCCCAAGAATGCAAGGCTAACCTGCTGGGCGGCGCTTGCTTCGCAGCTCTACCTTTCCAGGGGCGCAAAGACCAAATATCCTAAACCCCATATTGGCTGACTTCTGTACCCTTCCTAAAAGTTAAAATTTAAGCCTCCATATTATAGTTATTATAGAAGCCCAAAAAGTTAAACTCCTAAGAGCCAACCAGATGAAACGCCAAGCCATAATGTAGGAACCTGATTAGGAGACCTAGGTCCCCCGCCCCAGAGGCCACAGTGTTTCAGGCTTTGGGCGAGTTTAGGGTTTGGGCGCTTACACTCGGACAATCCAGGCGAGGCATGTGGTTCGAGGTCTGTGGGGTGAAACGAATCTAGTGGGAATGCCAAAGCAGCAGCTAAGAGGTTAGGTCTTATAAGGTGTTGAGTTTAAGGTTTGTGGATGCAGGGTGTAGGATCCTTTGGTTGGTGAGTCATATGGGTGGTTGTCAAAATTAGGGTCCCTTTTTCGGGTACCCTAAATAGTAGGTGCCGTATTGTATTAAGGACCCAAAAAGGGACCCTACTTTTGACAATCGCTCATATCGGGGAACGGTTTCTATCGTGGTTTGGTAGCAATGTTTCACACCTTGTGGAGCAAGGCACGAAACGAGTGAACTTGGCTTTTTCATGAAGCATTAACGTTCTAAGACTTAGAACAGGGTTGCATGGGGGGCCGAAACTCGCAACATCGGCCTGCGGAATCATGTGTGGATGATTCAGCTTAGAATCTAGAGCTCAACAAATGATGAAGGCCCGATGAAGGCTCAAACAAGTCCTGTCAAAATCGTGCATACCGGACGAGGGTTACAGGCTTTACGGGTTAGGTTACGGTTCAGGGGCCTTAATACTTAGAGTAGGTTTGGAGGGCCCATTATACTATAATTGATCCTAAGAGGGAAGAACACCAAAATAGTATAGGTAACTCTTAAGGCCCCTATATTACGGTTCAGGGCTCCAGTCCTTCACTCCACTTTGGCTCACCCTGACAGCTCAGCGCTTTCTGAACTTGCTTTTGAACCCTTCCGCCCAAGACCCGAGAGCCTGAAAGAAAAGCCATAATGATTACATATTGTTACTGTTACTATACTACTATTACCTATTACTACTATTACTACCATTATTACTATTATTACAATTACTACCATTATTACTAGTATTACTATTATTACGATTATTGTTACTATTAGGAATATTATTACTATTGTTAGTATCATGAATATTAATATTAATACTATTATTATCATTACTAACTATTACTATTGTCATTACTACTTTTGCTACTTCCCGCATGAAATGCGCGGCCTGCTCTGTTTTGGCAGATGTCCGCCACCTTCGAGGCCAATTGGCCCAGGGTTTTCTGAGTGGAAAGCAGTGTTCTAGCAGCGCATACTGCCTAACTAAGGTTTAGGGTGTAGGACCCCTTTAAAGGGATCCTTTAAACGGGTTACTATACGGGGTAATACGGGGTATATAGTACGGGTTCTATGATATAGGGTCCTGAATAATTAGAATAGGGCTTTGGGGTATACTTTACTATAAGCATAATATATAAGGAAAAGGAATCCCCACAATAGTATTGGTAATGATTTCGGCGGCCTAAATAATTACAAATACTATTGTGGCGACAGTGCTTCATCGCTCGAAGGTAAGAGTATCGGGACAAGCCCTCAAACTCCAAAAAAAACATAACTTAAAGGGTGACGGATCAAAAAACAGTTAACTTAGGATCCAAAACACCTAAACCACAAAGATCAACAAAACACAAACTAAATCCTAAACCCACACCCGCAAGACCCTAATATAGTAGCCTTTATAGTAGCCCTTGTAGACCCCTTTAAAGGAACCCTATTCTAACTATTTAAGCCCCTATATTACTCCAAGCTGCGCGGGGTGGCTGCTCGTAGGTTGGGAACAACGGCAAGAAGTTTGGGGAACACAGAGGCTCCTCAATCCCTTAAGTAAGGAATATACCTTAGGGCTCCTTTAGGGGATCTTGGGGGATCTATAGGGTTTAGGGTTTGGGGAACACAGAGACTATTATTTAAGGCATATTCCTTAAATAAGGGATGTTGGAGTCTCTGGGAATTGTGATCGACGGTTAAGGCTACGGCTTGACGGTCCAAGCGGTTTAGTGCTACTGAGCTTGGAAGATCATGGGTAGTTATAAGTGGGGTTATGGGGTTATAAGTCCCTTAATATGGGTTATGAGTATAGTTACCCTACTTATAACCCCACCAATAACTACCCATGAATCGCCAAGAAGCCTTTGTATAAGGCTTTGGGTTCAAGGGCTTCGGGCTGCTGGGTATAAGTTTTGTAGGTTCGAAATGGCCCTTGGGTCTCGAAGCCCTGAATGCCCAGATCCACTTAAGCCTTGAAACCTTATAAGGCCCAAAAGCTCTTAAACCTGAAATCCTGAGGCCAAGCATCCTGAATAACACACGAACGTTCGCTCTCTCCGTCTCTCTAACCGTGAACTCTTGCAAGGCATGATCTCCACAGTATTACAAGCCCCGTGAAGCCTAGCGCCCTTTGTTGCCTGAGTAACCCTAATCCTTAATTGAAGTTGAAGTTTCAGGGCGCGTCTAGGGCTTGGGACTGAAAGGGTGTTCCCCCCGGAATAATCCTAAAGCTCTATAGGTAAAAATAAAACAGCAGAGCCCTAAGCCCTGAAAGCCCCAGAGCGGCAAGCCCCAAAGCCCTGAAAGCCGCAGAGCTTTAACAATTCTCTGGTGGAACGTTCCGGGAGCATGGCCCCCTGTGTTGCGGCGGGCGCCCCCGATCCTGCTCCACGGCCGCGGCCGGCCTGCAAAGAAAAGGACGAGGTGCAGTGCGGTTTGATGTGAGTTTCCAAAAATAGGTGTGATGTGGGAGATTCCAAACATAGGGGACCCTAATATATTGCCCCAATTAGTAGGCGCCTTATTACAAGGACCCCAAAACAAGCTACCCCTAATTTTCGGAAACTCTGAACCCTTATAGAGCCCTTTAAAGGTACCCTTATAGTTACCCCTAAAAAAGGAACCCTTTAAAGGAACCCTAAGGTACACCCCCAATTATCGGAAACTCCCACGTGTGGGCCCCTAGAGGTCGATCGGTAGTTCGAACTTTTTTCTCGTGGGCTTTACCTGTAGTCTCCTAAGCAGTGGTTTTGAGAGTTCCTTTGGCTCTTTAGCTCCTGATTTAATGGGGATTCTCATCATCCCTGGCTCCTTAGCTCCCCCGATATCAATGGTTAGTTTACCTGTAGTCTCCATTGTCGTTCCTTGTTGCGGTTACCTTTTCAGATCCTAATTATACGTATTTGGTGCATTAAACCGAAAAGAGGAACTACAATGGAGACTGTAGGTAGAGTTTCGGTGTCCCGGGTTCGGTAGGTTGCCTGCATTTCTGCAGGTGTCAGGATTTGGTGCTAAGTTGCAGGGTCCTCTCTGTGTCTTTGGGCGAAACAGGGATTGAACAATGCTCTTCTAGGCTTTGGGAACGGGTCTACTGCAGGAGCTCGAATAACTGGAACAAGATATTGGGTCTCCCTTCTAGCTAATATAGTCCGAAAATGATTTTTAAACAAAGCAGTTTACGGAACAATATTGGCAATTTAGGCCTCTGTTTTTACGCAGCATGTGGTTGCCGTCCTTTTGGCCTTGAATGGTCCGGAAGCCCAGTCATCCCGAAAGCTCAACCTTCCAATCCTTAGACACCACATGAACCCTAAAAGGGTTTAAAGCTAATACACCATATGTGGGGTTCATGGTATATAAGGGTATAACTGCACCTCCCTTCAAGGGGCATTTAGCCCTCAAGGACCCTAGCGCATTGCCCAACTCACAAGCAAGTTTTCGAGAAAATCTGCATATGAGTGGGGCGAGGCTTAACCCACCGGCACGATGTAATCGGGACATACAGGTATAGGGGCCTAAAAGCCCTAAACCCTAAACCCTAAAAACAACATCTCACTGCAGGTTTCTGTGGTGACCGCCCCCTAAATTACCCTCGACTCAAGGGCCTAGAAGCTGTCCTTATTCTCATGGAAACCCGCGCACCTACGGCCACGAAATAGGGGTTTAGAGTTTAGGGATCCAAACAGCAGTCCACACATGCATCATCACACACACACACACACTGACTGCAAGCCTCGACATCCAAGCCGTGGCGCAGAGTTAGAATCACAGGTACTTTTTGTCACCGGTGCGCTGCAAGGTCAACCTATTGTTGTCTAACTAAATGTTTCTGACTACACTGTCAGAACCTCGGACTTGCAAGGAAGGAAATCCTCCAGGCTGACTCCAACCAGGAGCAGCAATGCTTCCGCCGGCTGTGACTCAGGTTTTCAATTGAAGGTCTTTGTCGCTGGTGAACGGCAAACCTTAAAACCAACATATCTGAACACTCCCACGCCCTAGCTCCTAAGGCGGCCCCACAGCACCAAGAACAAGCAGCCTGGCCGCTAGAATTGAAGGTTTAGGGCTTAGGACGCTCGCATGTCACACGGCCGCTATCACTTGCACAGATGGTGATATTGCTTCCATGCACCCAAGGCTATATCATGACCGTAATGTCGCCTGTAGTCCTGCTCATTGTTCCACTGGGAGCACGACCCAAACACACAGTGCCGCCTGCGAATGTCTCATATATTTGCAGACGCAAATGATTTTACAGTCCGAAAGCCACGGAGCCAGCAACGTACCCCACCTTGTTTGGGGGGATGTCTGGGCTCATTAAAAATGCCCCCTCAAAACCCGCCAAAGGCATGAGGGGGCCGAGTGGTTGGAGAAGGCGTAGTTACTTCAGGGCTTCTCTTGGGGATATCTTGTAAGGCTTACTCAGGCGCCTGGCTCAGAACATAAAGGCTCCTTTCAGTGACTGCTTCGAGGATGAATAGTGCGCGAAATGGACCCTGCTTGAAAAGACCTGCCCAAAGGTTGAGCCAAAATCTGGACATGATACTTAGCGGCCATAACAGGTATGTTTCAGCATGGTGTCAATTTTAGGGGTACATACTTTATATTACCTTGCATTAATTTACATTTACACTTACATTACATTACATACATACATACATACTTACATACATATACATAAATACACACACATACATACATACATACGTACATACATACGGACATGCAAACATACATGAAATGTCGACACATATACACAGACACATGCACTGCACAAACACATACACATGCATATACATAACAACATATACATATATGTATATTATATATATATATATATATATATATGCATATACATACGCACACACAGACACACACGTGCACATCATCCATACATTACGTTATAGTACATTGCATACATTACATTACAACTCATTACATTACACTAGACCATCTACATTACAGTACATGGCATTGCAATACCTTACATACCACAAGACACATATCCAAATATACATAGCAATACGCACCGAACACATAATACATATCATGCATACCAAAACATGCATACCAATTCATATCTACCGCAACATACATACCATACCGTACATACCGTAATGTACATACATACATGCATACATGTATACAACATAGACTCTACACTCTTCTCCCTTCTTGCCACTCGTGACTGAACCCTTCAAACTTCAGCACTGGTACGGAGGCTCACATCATCGAATCCCCAGCCCAGGGCTTGCGTCGCTCTGAAGTGAAGTATGCCTCAAATGAGAGCAAAAAGTGTAGGGTTCAGGCTGTAGGGTTTAGGATTCAGGGTTTAGATGCTGGAAAACGAGACGGTTGATTGAACCACTACACAGCTCTCCACACAGGACTAAACGCCTAAGCAGCAAGCAGGGAGTGCCAAAATGTGGCATCCGTGATACGAGGGTCCCGACTACAGGACACAAAAACTGTAAGCCTTCCCGCAGCCCTCATATTCACGTCGAGTAGCCACACTGGCCTAGCCCAAACTCGCATGTCCCTGCCAGTGCCGGACTGCGCTCCTTGTTTTAACTAAAGTATACAGTAATGGCCCCCAAACCATGTTGTAATCATTAAGGCCCCTAATTTACCCTGTAGCCATGCCCACAACTGCGGAAGATCAAAATAGAGCATCAAACTCCTAAACCCTGAACCTGGAGCTGGCCAACAACCCCTCAGCAGTCATCCACGTCTATAGGGCTTACTGTGAAAACTGCTAAACCACAGAAGCCAACATCACCATAGCTTTCTGCCCTCCTTACCTCTCTCTCTCTCTCACAGATAACCCAAGACTACCGACCCTACACCCTAAACCCTTCAAAGAAAGCCGTTAAGGAATCCCCAAGCCTCTTGTGGAGCCCATGGAAGCCGCCCTTAAAAAAAAGGAATCCCCATTGGGGCTCGGGGGATTCGAGGATGACCAAGTCGACAAAAGATACCCCACCAGGAACCCCCCAGAGGCTGTCTACTAGGTTCTTATGGTCCTGAATAGTGGGTAGAGCTCTAGTCTCAAAATATGAGGAATGCCATTCGGTTTTAATGCGGGTTTGACAGGGGTTTTCCCACTGAAATTATGTTGCAGTTTGGGGTGATAATATATATATATATATATATATGTAGAACCCTGGACCTAATATAACTGAGGCATGAAAAGTCGCCCCTGCAACCAATAGCCAACAGCTAAGCACCAGGTCATGGAGCGTGCGAGCTTCGAGGGGCAAAACCTCAACTACAGCGCAATCATCTCTTACCCCAAGCCCTACCTGGACCCTAAGGAACCTCCTTGTTTTAGGGTTCCCCAATATGATTTCTTTCTACAAGCCCTTAGAGAGGTAGGTTATTGGGGGGAAAGGTAAACCCCCAAACCCCGAAACCTCTGCACCCCCAAACTCCTAAACCCTCAAAACCCATCGAGCAAAAAGCACCGTTAACCACCCTAAACCTCAAAACCATAAACCCCGAACATGATCCGTAGCCAAAACGCTTGCAAACGTGGACGGCTGGCAACCCACCTTTTGTATGCCTGGCATGAGAGGTTGTTTTGTTCTTGTTGCTGGGCCGAGACCAAAACCCTAACCCTAAACCCTAGACCCTAAGCCCACCAAACCCTAAACCCTAAGCCCCCCTTGAAAGCAACCCTTATAGATCCCTTTGAAGCATCCCTTAAAGGAGCTCTTCGAGATTCAGCGCTGAACCCTCAAGAAGGCTTGAGAGCTTCAGGACTCTCTGGATTTTACTTGGAGGGTCGGGGGACTTAGTAACTATAAGGGGTTCCTTAAGGGCCCGTTTAAAGGGATCTATATGGCTATAGGGATTCTGTAAGGGTTTAGGGTTTAGGGGACTTAGTAACTGGTTATTTTAGGGACTTATAAGTACCATAACCCCAATTAGGGTCCCGTTTAGGGTACTTGTAAGTCTACTTCCTACCTTCTTACTAAGCCCCCTGAAGACACTCCAAGTACAGGTTACTTTGTTAGGACGGTCTCTATCTAGGCACCTACCTGGCTATCTATCAGTGCACATGTATACTTATTGTGTGTATCTAGTCTTTGTAATATATACATACATATGCAAGGTTTTTGTGTCTAAAACAAACTCGCCAACGACATTTGGAACAGGGCGATTCGGGTATATTCTACTACAGGTATATGGAGCTTACAGGGGATACCAGTGCTACTTATTCAAGTCCCCTATATTATGCATGCTGCTGCTTCTCATGGTTTTTGGTCAGAGGGCTGGGGGTGGTGCAAGGCGGCTTTCCCTGATGAGGCTGTGCAGATACGGGCCCATGTACCTGAAAAGTATTTACATACTCCTCCACGGTGCTCCTAGAGTGACTTTGAGGGCAACAAAGCCGTACGACGTAACGTACGAGAAATTAACATGAATATGCACATAGTTTAAAACACCTATAAACCGACATGGGGTGGCCAGAAAGGCCATCAACCCACAGAGACCCCAAAACCGTCCTTCTCGGGTCAAAAATCCCTCGAAGCCTAACGCCCTAAACCCCACGGTTCTCTTTGAGAGGCAGGCCATGCTTTCGGGAAATATGTGTACTGTACCCATTCTGCGCATTGCACGTGCGGAGATTGTTCAGCACTGGGAGCCTCTCCTACAGAGGTTTAGGGTTTTATGTAGGGGTTTCAGGTTGCATATACGGTTTCGAGTTCAATTTTTGGGCCTCAATAAGTGGAAGACAGCTGTTTCCGTATAAACATGCTGATTATAAGACCGCAGGGAAACATAGGGGCGCCAATAACTAGCAGACGGCTCTGCAGGGCAATATGCTATGCGGATCCAAGGGATATATTACATGAGGCCTCAATACAGAATAGGGTTGCGGGGCATGATTAAGATGCGAAGCGGTTCAAGTAATATAGGGACTTCAGCCATTAGAATAGGGTTGTGGAGTCCATAATATATATATATATATATATATATATACATGCATAAATGTACACATGCCCGGATATATGCTATAAGGCTCCACCTCAAATGAAGGAGCCTCGACAGTTAGAGTAGTAAGGCTCCGAGAACTATAGGGGCCTTCATACTTCGAATAGAGTGGTGGGGTATCATATGCAGAAACGCTCCAAGCAACATACGGGCCTCAGGAACTGCAATAGGGTTGTGGGATGCAATGTAGGCAATGTAGTGTAAACATAGACAATAAGGAAGCCGAAGGACATGGAAACAAGGAAGCCGAAGGACACAGAACTATATTTTGGGGTCCTTATAATAAGGATCCTAGTATTTAGTGTGCTGTAATAGGGTCCCCTATTTTCGGAAACTCCCATATCCGACTCTGGGTCTTGGCAGTGTGCAGCGGGTAATGGAAATCCGAGGCGTGTTTCTATAGGGGCCTCAATATTGAAGCCGGGTTTTGGGGCACGTAATTACTGGTCTACCTATGAAGCGGAACCCAAGGAATAGTAAGTAGTAGCGGCTCTTTTTCATAAAGCTTGCATCTTCACACCCCTATAAGGAGGTATATTCGCGTTCCCGCTGCATAAACCCACGAGGCCCGACAGCAAGAAAAAAATCCTCCAGATCTTGGGCAGAGACATAGAACAACATGATACAAGGGCCTGACAATTCGAGGATTTAGGAGGTAGGATGGGGTTTAGGGATTGTTCTAGATTTGCTTGCTTATTTCGTTTTATCCACAGAACCCCCACCCCCCCCCAAACCCCAAACCCAACAGCCTGAAAAGAAACTGGGCCTTGAGATTCGGGATGCTTACCGCATCCCAGGCGTGCCCATAGAAGCCGGTGTTAAACCTCAGAGAGTCGATAGTTTGGGGTGTCTAGGGTCTATTTAGTCAGTCGTCCGTAGAAGGGTGAAAAGAAAGGCCACCTGTGTCAAAGCTCCGGATGTGCGACAACAGCAGTAAGCCAACTGGTCACGCCTCGAACTACCAACGACTGAACAAGACAATCGCCGCACAAACTTCGGAAAATTCGGCCCACCTTTCTTCCCAGTGTTCTCACCATATAGGTGCTGCTGATACCAGTACTGACTGCGACCATTAGATGGAACGGCAAGTGACGGCCAGTGCGGTTTTGGTGGGGATGTCCGAACCGCACCACACGCCTCGCACCTAGAGTCCTAGAGCGTCACTGGCACGATTCTCCCAACAACATTTCGCTAAAATGCAAACATTCCAAGCGCCGCACCGTGAAACCCCAATCCACAAGTCTCAACACCAAGTCCTGGTTCGGAAATTCTCCTTGCCAAAAACTAAAACTTCTACCCTCCCAAACCTTTCGTCTCAAGATCTGGGTATGACTTCCATATGGGAGTTTCCGAAAATAGGGGACCCTAATAGGGTACCCTAAATAGTAGGATCCTTATTATAATTATAAGGACCCCAGAATAAGGTACCCTAACTTTTCGAAAACTCCCATATAGTTCTTACACAAGTAGACTCTTTCCTTCGAGCAAGGAGAGGTGCGGGTGAGTCAGTGAAACAAACCACCCAATCCCAAGCCCTAAACCCTTGCAGAAAATCCTTACATTGAAACCCACATACGAACCCCTAAACCCTAAACCACTCATACCCTTCCACCCTAAAGCCCTCAACCCAGAGCCGAAACCAGTATCATCTCAAAGCCCCACACAACCTTTAGCGTCTGATTCGAGAGACTGCGCCTCCGTGGCCTTAGATCCATGCGGCAACTCAAGGTTTCGGAACTCCAGTCAAGAGGATTATACCCAGAGACTCCAGGATGCTTTAATTGAGGAACATACCCTATATAACTCATATTAGGGATCCTACTATAATTTAAGGTATATTCCTTACTTAGGGGGTTAGTATTATAGCGGATCTTCTATGGATTCTTTGTGTGGCTAAAATGGATCTATAATGGGGTTCCGTTCACGGCTTTGGAGGTTGGGGCGTAAGGCATTGAGGGTTTGGAGGCTGGATCGAGGGTTTGGGGTTTAGAGTTCAGACTCTCGGGCTTAGAGTCTACGGGGTTGCGTTTTGACCTTGGGCTTGGGGCTTCGAGTTTGTTCGGGGTAAAACTTCCTTATGGGGACTGTAGTATCGAATATCCAGATATCTTATGTGGCGGAGAAAGAAGCTTGGTCACATGGCATTTTGGAGGCTGGTGTACAAGATGTCAAAATGACAGCCTCAGCTATTCATTTGGAAAGCCTGACGCAGGACCCCTCCGTGACCTTGGTCCTGGCCACGTCTGCCCTGAACGCCACAGAGTACACTGCCCAAAGGGTCGGTTTGATGGCGCTACGTGCATTGCAGGTTCAGGGGTTCAGGGTTATATTACCAGGTATCCATATGATGGGTCATCACTGGTTTGATGATGGCCACGTGCAAGGCAGGTAGCATGATAAATGGTTCGCGGGCCATGCATGCTTTCATTGCGGGGTTAAATATATTGCCATCTCCCCATAGGGTTTGAAGGAAAGGGTTTGTCAATTTGGCCCTTTACAATTATAATTACAAGCTTGCCGGAGGCGAGTGGTAAAAAACCCAAGACACAAACAGACGATCTCCCGACATTTCCTCTCCCTCTCGCTTCCGCTTGGTCGCATGTATCGCAGGCTGCTGCAAGCGAGATTTGAGTTGCACAAGATATCGCTGTGCAGTTCTGCAAGACACAGTTGCCTTGTGGCATCTCCTGCTGATTCGCCCTATCTGGCCGACAAACGATTCGGCTGCCAGCAGCGTGTATATGCCGGCATTCACCCTGTGTTGCGAAGCATCTCGGATCATGTGTTGGAAATAATGGTGCTTGGGCAACAGCTGGAACATGAAAGTCGTCTCGGAATGCAGCATTGCATAAATGCGTAAGTGTGACATGCCTGCCTTGTAGAATTCAGCAGCCTGTTGCTCTGACAAAAGCATGCCAAACTCATCCAGGAATCGCAAAACACGAATGTACGTGAGCATGCAAGTAGCCAACTGCTCGTCCTGCTCTGATTTGCCTGCTCGCTTTGCAAAAGAAGCTGTCTCCTCAGCCAACCAAAAGCTGATGACCTTCTGTGCCACTGCTTTGCCACTCAAGCTTGGGAATTGTGCCTTCTTCGCTCTGTTCAGCCGAGCAGGTGTAAACCTCGCTTGAGTACATTGCAAGCGACACTTCCTCTTCCAATCTTCAAACCTGCCATAAGCCACATTGAGAAGCGGAGCCAATTTAGCATCGTACTTGCCAGCGGCTGGCCACTCCCCGAACCAACCGTTTTCCGCAAGGTACACCAAAGCAGCACCTTCAAAACAACAGATCGTCAAGGCATTGCAATGGTATAGCCAAGTATATATAAGCAACGAAAACACTAAATCCTGGCAAACCAATCATATACCAGCTTTCTGCCTGAGGAGCCGTTCAGAACCTTCGAAGTTCCAAGCAGTTGACCATGGCACGGGTCGTGGAGGAACCTCTCGTAAAGCATGCCAGGGATCTGGAAGATCACATGTCCTTATTTGCAGTCACGAAAGCAGAAGATTCACAACATACTTGCAACATGACGTGTTGTGCATCTCAGGTTCGATTCTCCGGTGGCGTGTTTGCAATGAAATGCCTGTGATCATAGCGTGTGAGGGTGTGAGCTGCACCTTCACGAAAGTCGCCCAACGTCATGCTCTTGTCTTCGTGAGTCTTGCAACAGGGACAGTACGAGCACAATCGATTGTTCCGATACGGCTGCATCTGGTATTTGTCGTTTATCCACTTGAGATCCCCCTGACACGAACTCCAACAAAATTGGTAGCCGTGACTGCTCCATGGAAAACCTTGAAACCCCGGTGACACAAGCTTCTGAAAACGAGGAATGATACCATTGAGCACGTCTCCGTATGTTTCGGACGTAGCTGTGTGATCGCTGTATACCGATACCAAAAAATACCGGCCAAGTGGATCCTGCTTCGGTGTAAGGTCTGTCGTAAATGCGATCACAGAAACTGAACCGGCTTCCGTGGCCTTATAGGCTGCAACTTCGTCGCCGTACAAGCTCACCGGGATAAGCTTCGAGCGGTCCCCTTTCCATCCAAACATTGGGTGCTCCCGAAACCATGGAGCGTTTTGCTCCAGATTGTCCCAGTAAGGTTTCGGATCCACGGGCAAGAAAAGATCACGAAAGTATTGCTCCCCTTTGCTGTTCCAGATAGCACAGAGCAAGTCGTCCGGGGGGATAACAGAAATAGGCTTCCATGTAACAGCATACGGTTTCCTCTTGCTGCTGCCGCTGGGCCCAATGCATACCTGGCCGAGGCGCTCGGTCTTCTATGGGCTGCGGTTGTTGCTTTTAAACTTCCACCGTGTGCACGTACCGTGTTTCGTGCTGATAACATCTCGGCCCTTCATGGCGTTGAAGGTTCAGCGGAGATGTCGGGGCATGCTGTGTGTGTGGGGGCCAAGTGCTTTCACCTCGCTCTTCAGGTTGCGGCAATGCAGGCAGTTTCTTACCAACACGTGCCGGGGCATGCCGGTGATGTGGCTAATGAACTCGCTGATGGGTTGGCCAATTTGGCACTTGCCTCTCGACAACAGTTGGGCTCGTTTGCCGTCGATCTCGCTGCATGGTTGGGTGAGGAGGCTCTTGCTGCTCGCTGGCTGCCGCATATCTGTCTGACTCGGTGCCGCCCTGGTGCTTTGCCCTCTTTCCAACATGGCATCGTTTCCTGGAGTCTTGACCCTCCTCAGCCTCAGCTTACCCCTGACCTTGCGATTGCTCCTTTCCTTCGTTCCATGCAAACGTCTGTCCGCGGCAGCTCATCTGTTGAAACGAGCATTGTTGACTGGACTGTGGCCACTTTCAATGCTCTCTCTTTGCTCTCTGCCTGTTCTCATTATTAAGGTGTCTATACCACAGAACCCTCATAGTAAGCCTTATAAACCCCTTTTTAAAGGAACCTTGTTATTCTAGAGAGCGGTCGACTGTGGGGCTTGGGTTTGGTTTCAGTGCTTTTTATCGGGTTTCAACGTTAATGGCTCCAAAGCAGGAGCTTGTGTTTTGTGTCGCGTAAAGCACATACCACAAAGCAAGAATCACAAGTGTTTTTCGGAACAGCTTATTCGAGCTGTGCAAAATCGCTCTCCAACAGGCTCCACACCAGTGTGTAGGTCGAGCCTCTTAATCTGGGTTCTTGTGTAGCAGATCTTACAAGCAGAAAACGCTGTAAATATCGATGACTTCAAGACTCTCTAAAGAACGTCTTAAGGTAGGCTACATAAGCTCGACAGTTTCTCTATGCAGCTCTGATAATCGGGCCTTTAAGACTCTGGACTGTCTACCCAAAGCAAGCTTAGCCAACACCGCTGTTGGTAACAGTGTTTGAAACACCAGTGTAGAGATTCAGCCTAATTAGCTGTCGAATTGCATTGGCATAGGGTTAACGAAATGTGGATGCACACATAAGGGCCCTTGTTTTTGCGCGGTGAAGCAAAGTAAAGATGTGAGCGGGTTCAGCCTATGTACCTGTATAAAAGACTACCAAAGACAAACTGTAATCGATGAAGATCTGGCTGCTGTCCTAGACTGGAATCCTACTTGTGTTGATGCTTATCCGATTCTGGCTTCTTCCGATACCCTTGCTCATAAGGTACCCCGTACCCCTTCGAAATAGCCAGTATTTGGATCAAAACCATTTGGATTAGTGAAAAATGCTGCACTGGATACCGGGTCGGTTCCAAGCCATAACGGATCGTCCTCCTATAGTTCCTCAAACCGGTTTGGTCCAGGCCGTAGCACGCTCTCCATCCCTACACATAGCCTTACAAAAGATTTTGTATAGTTGAAATGCTAAACACAAACATCTTGTGGTTTCACTCGATGAGCCTGGACGTATCAGCCGCACGCTGCTGCAGTGCGTTTATCTCTGTATACACAAAAGAGAAACACACGGGCCCGATTTCTGTTGCGCTTAAACGACCCACATGTTTACAAACAACCCGCAAGTTTACAAGCAAGGCCCGGTATTTATAAACAACCCGTGAAAGTGTTCATAGAAGGACAGGCAGAAATCACCGCAAATACCAGTGTTTATTGATTTCGATTTATCCAACCAGGTCTTGGGGTATCTCACATTAACTCCACACTTTCCTGCATTAAGAAAAAGTTTTGTGACCAGCACTTAAGACTTGAGGGTTGGCGTCAATTGGGAATGGCTGCGCGCGTCTCGGGCGGATGGTGGATTGGTCGGCGGTTGTACCGGTGAGGGGGGGGGAGGGGGGGGGGGTGGCAGGTGTTGGATGTTGGCCGCACCATACCGAGACCTCTGGCCCCCCCCCCTACCTCGAGCGAAGCGTTTGTTTATAAGCAGCGCCTGTGTTTATAAACAGCCGTCGTGTTTATAAACACAGTAAAGGAAAACTAAAACAAATTTACCAATTTAACAAACCAACACACCACGACCAGAATCCATGCAAGAATCCTTGACAAGGCGATACAGACATCAATCAATTCAACAAAAGATGCGTGAACAGAAGGTTAAGAGCAGCAAGTAAGCATCACGAGCCCGTTCCAAAGGCCTACGTAACTTCAAAAACTCCTTATACACAAACGCAGGCCCCAGGATCGACCCTTCTGTTATTCTAATTGTTAATGCCCAAGGTCTTTGGGGTTAGAGCTTGGGGCTTCCCTGACTAGAACCGTTCTGGACCCCTTTAAAGGAACCCTGGTCTAATTTTAGGGTTTTTAGGGGTTTAGGGTTAAGGTATCCCTAAACTTTCCTAAACCCTAAACCCTGTTTTAGACTCTAACCCCTGGGGCTTCTCCGCTGACAGTCGTGCCAGGCGAAGCCCTTTGGTTTGGAGTTTAGGCCCTCGGGTTAACTACGGTGGATATGCGAAAATCTGGGGTTCCTATAAGGGTACCTTTAAGGGGCTCCTCTAAGGGATCTACAGGGTTTTTAGGATTTGGGGATTAAGGTTTCGGTGCATTAACTTAAGGACCCTGGACTATGGGAATTATGGTAAAGTCCTTGTTATGTATACTTCGGGATTTATGTCATCAACCGTGGGGGGTCGACTTCAACAGTCATCAAAACAGTTCATAACCAGGCCTCGATCTTCAACAATAAGGGACCTTTAAAAGGCATCCTGAGTTGCCCTTTAAGCCCTTTGAAAGCTATTTACGATTATGGCTCTCTACAAATAAGAAGGGAAACTCAAAAAGATCCCAAAAGGACAACCCAGTATCCCAACCTTAACCCCACGTAACCTACCTTTTTAAGGACTTATATAAAGAAATCATAATTAGGGAACCCTAAAAAAAGTGGGTTCCTTAGGGTCCAGGAACTCGATGCCTAGTTTGGGGAGGAGGGCTCCGCTCTTTCGCTGCGAAGCCTTTCGGGCTTTCCTAGAAGGGCCTAAATAATTAGAATAGGGGGTTCCTTTTAAAGGGCTCTATAGAAGGGTTACTATGAGGGATCTACAGTAGGGTTAATATAGTGGTTTGGGGTTTAGGGTTTAGGGTTACAAATTTGTTTTGGGGGCTCCTTGAAAGATGGTTCCTTTAAGAAAAAGAGTATTAAGGTATGGTACTCCAGCTAAAGCCCCTGGTGGTAGGGAAGGGGGAATGGGTTATGGCGACTATGACTGTGGATTTTTCGGGACTACTATAGGCATCCATTCCCTACTAAGCACCAGGGACTTAACCAAGGGTTCTGGCGGTTGGCCTTAGTTGAAACCCTAAACCCCTAAATCCTAAACCCTCAACCCTAAACGCATTGTTGGAGCTTCCGGAGGCAGGGCAGTAGGACTGCAACTTGAATGCCCGTTGTCCAGCAGCCCGGTTACCGTAGCCCCTAAACCCTACACCGTGATACGTCACCAAGCGGCATCCAGCGCGTGGAACCTGAAAACACGGAAGTTTCAACACCCTACACTCTAAACTTACCCATAGGCTCCATAGTAGTTCCTTTTGGGGGTAGGATTCTAAACATGAAGCCCACGAAGGAACTACTACGGAGCCTATGGGTATAACCCCTAAACCGATCAATTCAGGAGCGTGCAGTTTCGGGGGGTTGGAGAACTCAGGGTAGGGAGCGTATACGGTTTAGTACCTTTGGTGGATAACGAGCTGGTGACACTGCGAGACCCCCAAGAAGCCAAAGGCCTCTCATTAGGAGCTGTAGCCGAAAAAAACTACCGTTTTAGATTCATGTTTTTTATGTTTCCTTCATGGCTTTTAGGGCCACAGGTACTGGGGTTTAGATGGGTTTAGGGTACACCTGGACCCTAAATGTATGTAGGTTAAATCCTTCTAAAGGTGTCGGGCCATCATTTACCTGCTTTCTGGCTATCAGGGGTTGAGGCAGGACCTTCAGCTTTGACTTCACGGTATAGGGTTTAGGGGGAGGACATAGTAAGGAGGCTTTTCAGCTAGATTTCGATCACAAGCCATTCACTTTCAAATATTGAACGCTCTCACGAACCCAAAAGGTGCATCTTCCAGCCTATCCGTAAAACATCTGAGACCCGGTGTGTTCAAGACTCCCCCTCTGCCCAGAAAATTAATATGGGAGTTTCCGAAAATGGGGGATCCTAATCTAGTACTCTAAATAGTAGGATCCTTGTTATAAGGACCCCAAAATAAGGTACCCCTAATATTCGGAAACTCCCATATCGATTGTAGCTGAAGCCCGAGTCACGAGACGGCAAAGAAAGCAAGGTTCCGGACAACGACACTGAGTCTTTAAGACTCGTAATGTAGGGGCCTCATAATAATTACCTATACTATTTTTTTTTTTGGGGGGGGGTTCCTTATTATAGTTATACCATAATAAGTGCTCAAATTCTACACGCAAAGACCACCATCAAAGAACCAACAATTACTCTGAGCTCCAGGCGAGACAAGAGCCGGAAATTCTACCTCAAGGGAACCCTATTCTAATTACTATAAGGCCCTTAAAGGGACCCTTTAAAGAGAGCCCTATTCTAATCATTATTATAAGGCGCCCTATAGCCTATGGCACACCCCTCAAGCCTAGCCTTTTATTATCCCTTGAAGGGACCCTTTAAAGGGAACCCTACTCTAATTATTATAAGGCCCCCTATGTACCCTTCTAGTATCCCTTGAGCCTTAAAGGGACCTTTTAAAGGGAACCCTATTCTACCTCCAGTCTCCATTGTGGTTCCTTTTTGGGTTACCGTCTAGGATCCTAATTGTATTTTGTTAAGCCAAAAAAAGGAACTACAATGGAGAGTATGGGTAAACCCTAACCCCGCTTCCAAAGAAAAAGTACAGTTCGAGAACGAAGCTGATCCGAACCAAGGGGCAGCATGAAATCGGCGTAGGTGATGTTGCTTCCACCTCCCACTCCCATTTTCGGTTTTACGCAGACCCCTAATTCTCTGGCTACCTCAGGACCTTTTGGTCTTGCTGTAGTTTTCTAACCACACAATTTCCCACGAAAGGCTACCACAGTTCAGGGAGTCGGTAGGGTTGAAGGGTATGGGCTAAGATCCCGACCTCGACCACAGGTGTTTCAGAAATCAGGGAGCCCTAATGCATAGCCATCAAGAGTAGATCGGATCCTCTGTGGCATAGAAACACGAACATCTGCAGGTAAGGAGCCCAGCAGACCCTACCCTACTACTAGGTTGGAGAGTCTCTGGGTACCCTAAACCCTAAACCCTATAGATCTCTCGAAGATCCCATAGACGAACCCTGAGGTGAATCCCTTAATTAAGAGATATTGGAGTCTCTGGGTACCCTAAACCCTATACCCTATAGATCCCTTTAAGGAACCCTTTAAGGATCCCTTTAAGGAATGCTTTGAGGAACCCTTTAAGGAACCCTATGTATGATGGAAAACCCAAGAGCAAATAGCCTGCAATAGGCTTTTCTGCTCCGGCTCGCTTCACGACTTTCTCGAAATGCTGCAGCCAGACCTTTCTTGCGATGCAAGTTAATTATCAGCTTGATAATTAAATGGGGGGATATATATACAGAGTATAGTCTAGTTGTCCCGGGTTGAAGGCTTAGGGTGATAAATACAGGATCCAAGTTGATGAATAGAATTGAGTTTAATTGATTTTCAGGTCGCACTAAGACCATGTGGTCCAGGACAACATGTGTAGCCACACGTGTGCTTCAAGTGTAGGCCTTCGTGTGGCAGTCCAGAGCTGCATCGGGTGCTTGGGCTTGAAACAAGCAGCAAAACATGTGAGTAGTTGTCAACATCATGGTCTACCCTAAATATCAGGTGCCGTACTATAATAGGGACCCAAAAAAGGACCATAATTTTGACAAGCACATGTGAAACCTTAAGGGCTCAACTGGTTTCACGGGTCCTTGTGGGTTCAGTTTCCTGCTGCTTTTCGTGGCTAGAGCCTGTGGCCATGCGGCCAAACTATGTTGTAGGGGCGGTTTGGGACAACGGGAGTAAAACAAAATCCTCGACCTACTGGTACGAGAAGACTGCAACCAGAAACTTATAGAGCAGAGTCATCTCACCCACCCAATGCACACCCCTCCGTCTGACAAACGTAGACCTGATATTCAGCTCCAAAATCCCAAATCCTACATCCCAAACCACAAATCCTAGACCCCAAGCCCTCTACGTACATCTGACACAAATCTGCACCCAGCTTCAGCCCTTTTGCAACAGGATTCGCACTTCCCCTAGGCTGGACAGCACCCACAGAAGTCGTGTCCAAGACAACCCTGGGAGTTCCGTCTCAATAGAAACTTACTTTCAACACTGTGGCAATCGCTCCGGGGGCATGCACGGATATTGCACACAATATCTGAGCAGCCGCTTCAGCCCGAAACCCTTAAGGTAACAGAAGGGGACGCCGTGGACGCTTGTTTCTTCCTTGTCGGTTGTGTTCCCAGCCGGTGCCCTGACTTAATTTTTTTTAAGTCATTAAGTCAGGGAACCGGCTGGATCCAAGATCCAAGATTGCAGGAAAAAGTTTCTTGGATCCATCTTGGATCCAGCCGGGGCCCTGACTTAATGACTTAAATTTTTTAAGTCATTAAGTCGGGCCCCGCCCGGATCCAAGATGGATCCAAGAAACTTTTGTCTGCAATCTTGGATCTTGGATCCAGCCGGGGCCCTGACTTAATGACTTAAATTTTTTAAGTCATTAAGTCGGGGCCCTCCCGGATCCAAGATCCAAGATTGCAGGAAAAAGTTTCTTGGATCCATCTTGGATCCAGCCGGGGCCCTGACTTAATGACTTAATTTTTTTAAGTCATTAAGTCGGGCCCCGCCCGGATCCAAGATGGATCCAAGAAACTTTTGTCTGCAATCTTGGATCTTGGATCCAGCCGGGGCCCTGACTTAATGACTTAAATTTTTTAAGTCATTAAGTCGGGGCCCTCCCGGATCCAAGATCCAAGATTGCAGGAAAAAGTTTCTTGGATCCATCTTGGATCCAACCAGGACCCTGACTTAATGACTTAATTTTTTTAAGTCATTAAGTCGGGGCCCTCCCAGATCCAAGATGGATCCAAGAAACTTCTTTCTGCAATTTTGGATCTTGGATCCAGCCGGGGCCCCGACTTAACGACTTAAGTTTTTTAAGTGTTTAAGTCGGGGCCCCGGCTGGATCCAAGATCCAAGATTGCAGAAAGATGTTTTTTGGATCCATCTTGGAGCCGGGGCCCCGATTTAAACACTTAAGTTTTTCCGAATCTTTAAATCGGGGCGCGTGGCTCTCGGAGCGGGTCCAAGAATTTTTGTTTCTGCAAATGTTGGGTCTCGGACCCAGGGGGCCCAGCATTGCGTCTGTCTGCCACATAACGGAAACCTCAATGGAATTCCACCTTTCCACATGTGCTGCGTCCAAAGCCACAGAGCTTTGCACATGTGGAGATGTGGAATTCCATTGGGCTTTCCATATTTCCAAACCTGTTGACCTTAATTCTGCAGAGCTCAGGATCATAGGGCTCCCAATAATTATGTACTATAGTCTATTCCACCAAACCAGACTACAGGTGTGCCGCTGGTATACTATAGTAGCCATTTGTTTTTACACCATTGCGACTATGCAGCACTGTAACGTCCAAGGTTATCCTATATTGCGTTGGTGCTAGACTAGGCTATGTTTGAATGTAGTAAGTTGCACTACCATATACCAAGCCCCTTTGTGCTATGCTGGATTGCACGATACCGCATTGCATTGCATAGCAGTCGACACAGTACCACTCAATATTTGATAGTTGATCGTCATCTATGCTCGAGTTTACTGTACTGGGTTTGCCCGTATTGAAAGGTACTACATTGCACTTTGCTATACTAGACTGCATTACACCATACTAGATTTTGGCGTCAATGCTTATCTTTAGTACATTGTACTATGCTACGCTCTAATAACCTAAATTGAAACATTGTATATCATATCATATGCATAGCCGGTACAAGCAATTGAAGGCCCTTCGATTAGTCCAGTGAAAGAAGATTAGCCTAATGGGAAGTCGAACTCGTGATTTTATTCAGTTTACTCATCGTATACGTTGACATAACACATTCACTACCAAAGAAAGCACAGCCTCAATTCGTTCTTGCGATATACCCCGCCATTTTGGCACCGAGAGTACTGAGCGCAGATACCCTGTGGTGTCGACCCCGAGCCTTGTAAGTGGATATGTGGTGTGCATGGTACCACATTCTTCGGTTCATGCACGCAAATCGCTCTTTCTATGACCTATGCTCGTGCTTTATTTAGTGAACTAGAACGGACGGCAGAATAGTACACTAGGCTCCTGACTATAATTCGCTATACTATGCTAGCGCACTATACCTTGCTATATCATGCTATGCTCTACTATACCCTCCTAAAATAGTAAACATAGTAAACAGGGCCATGCAACAGTGTATTTTCCTACACCATTCTGCGGTAGTGCTATACTAGACTATCGTATCCCATATAGTGTATGCTATACCACACTGCAATATAGCGTCAACACTACAATATGCTATCGTGCACTTTACTGCCAATGTCATATCACAACATATTGTAATACACTAGACTAGAACATAAGGCTGATCTCTGTCTTCTACCTTCGACCTACAGTATTCATATTCAACAGGTTCGTATGATATCAGACTACCATAATCTGTATCTATAGCACAGTATACAGCTGTTCTGTATCATGCTATACTACACATACATGATGAACTAGACTGTATGTCGCAATACTGCACTACCATATTACGGGGCACCATGCCATATTATATCTTACGCTCCAGTATACGGGCACCATGCCATACTATATCTTACGCTCTACTATACTATACCCTACTTTTGTATGCACATGCGAAAAATACCACAATGCCACGCCTGGTGCCTCATAAGTTATATTAAAGCCCGGCCGGATCCTGGTCAGAGGTTTTTGGGTAAGCTTAGCTTAACATTGGTTCATGAGAAGCTTCATGAGGAGCAAGCAGGCCATAAGATAGAATCTACCGGGAAGACATCGTAATTCGCGCTGTTTCATATGGCGTCTATCTGTAAAGAGCCCTGGACCAAGGTAATATACGGATAGGAAACTACATGAAGGTGGGTCTTCGAAGGGGTGACCATGGCTGCTTCTGGATGGGTGTTGCTCATTGTATGTTTTCGACTGCTTGATTTTGTGATCCGGTTTTTCACAAACAAGCGTCCACAGCGTCCTCCTCCCTAAGGTAAAAGCCAGAAAGTTGGAATATGATTATCCTAAACCCTTTATGGTAGATTCTAGGGTATCCTACCCTGAAACCATGTTCCAACTTTCTGGAGTTCCCTTTGCTGCCATCTAACTTGGCTCCACTTACGAGGACGAGATGCCGTCATACGCCCGTCGCACCACGCCTTGGACTTCGTGTCCTCAGCAGGACGGCTTTACCCAGAGGCCCATAGTAGATCCTTTTTGGGATTACCTTTTAGGATTCTATATATGAACCCCAAAAGGGAACTACTTTGGGGCCTCTGGGTACATGTTCGATCTAGCGGCTTCCTTTGAAGTGTTGCTTTAGGATGATGAACAAGGCTCGAAAAGGGTTGCTACAAGGGTTCTATGCTACAATTAAAGGCCCTACAACACGGGAGAGAGTTGTACCGAGTAGGGGTTGTGTGATCCACATGCACTAGAAAACCTGATAAAGCAAGCCGTATACCCAGGGGGTGTTAGTATCAGAAGTAAATACTATTACCGGTCAGTTTGTTGGACCCCTTATGTTAGGAGGAATGTGGAACATGCGAGGTTTGAGGGCATAGGGTGCAAGAGCTTCGGCCTGAACCTTTCCCGGGGCAGAAGGGGAGAGCATGGGCCAGCCTTGTTCTGCGACTTCGGCCTAAACCCTAAACCTCTAAACCCTGAGCCTAACTCCCTGACACCTTCAATCGCTACACCCGCCAACCAACCGACACCTTAGGCATGCAGTGCTGAGGCTTCAGGAGGAGCTTAGCGCTTAGGGCGGGTTATAAGGCCCGACGGCTTAGCACTTAAGTTGTGGTTTAGAGCTCGCGGCCAGGGTTTAGGCTTTAGGGGTCAGTCTAAAGCTTGAAGTTTTGCCATACACAGGGCGTCAAGAGGCGCGTAGGGAGGGGGGAGCTTTGGTTTGGTTCTGGAAAACAAAATACCTGATTTAGGAACATGAACAGTGGCAACAGCGGCCCCTCTCTGGAACCCAAAGTATACGAGGATCCTACTATTGTGAAGCTAGCCATAGGCTCCATAGTAGTTCCTTTTGCGGGTTGATATTTGGAACCCTTTAAAATGATCCCAACGAGTGGGTAGTTTCAAGTCGACTAGAGTCGAGCCGAGCAGCCTAGTCTAAGCAACCTGCGGACAAACTAAACGTAGGTGCTGTCTCCAGACTTTACACGGCGATGCAGGTACTGTTGGCAAACTTTCAAGCCCCAAATACCTACCATTTTCAAGACTTCATTTGAAAAATCCCTAAACCCGAATCCCTAAACCCTAAACCCTTTTGCATCCAGGCCTCCTGTGGTGTTGCCGGGTTATCAGCGCACTTGCACCGAAGATACGAAGGAAACAGCACTCAACATATGCGACCCCACTAGCTCTCGTGGCTAGGCGATCACTTGCTGAACTTTGAGATAAGCATCATGATTCAACACTGTCAGAAGAAGTAGGTTACCGAAGGACTGAAAAAGATCCACATGCGCAAGCTGTAGATCAGGCAAAAAGGCGTCGCAGTCATGCGAAGCTACGGAGAGTGAAATGACCCAGGCAGGATACTTCATACGAACGAGAGCGAGCGCCTCACACAAACTCTGACGCAGACACTGTGGCTGAATCCGGATTGTCATGGGCCCTTCCTCTTCATCCCTAAACCCTAAAACCCTAAACGTTCAGTCCCTTCGTTATGCCGCGCCCCACTCGTCCATCTAGATGATTCATTGTTCGGGAAGCAGAAGAACCAGTCATTTCTCAGGTCCAAATTTATGTAATAACACGGACCAAGTTGAGACCCTCTCGTACGAAAAGCTTTTCGAAATCTATGATTTGCTCTGCGGCCATGGATGGAGTCTGATCTGGACGTAATCATGGTTGGCACATGGATGCTCTGCGGCCATGGATGGAGTCTGATCTGGACGTTAACATGGTTGGCACATGGATGCTCTGCGGGCATGGATGGAGTCTGATCTGGACGTTAACATGGGTGGCACATGGATGCTCTGCGGCCATGGATGGAGTCTGATCTGGACGTTAACATGGGTGGCACATGGATGCTCTGCGGCCATGGATGGAGTCTGATCTGGACGTTAACATGGTTGGCACATGGATGCTCTGCGGCCATGGATGGAGTCTGATCTGGACGTCATCATGGTTGGCACATGGATGCTCTGCGGCCATGGATGGAGTCTGATCTGGACGTTAACATGGTTGGCACATGGATGCTCTGCGGCCATGGATGGAGTCTGATCTGGACGTCATCATGGTTGGCACATGGATGCTCTGCGGCCATGGATGGAGTCTGATCTGGACGTTAACATGGTTGGCACATGGATGCTCTGCGGCCATGGATGGAGTCTGATCTGGACGTCATCATGGTTGGCACATGGATGCTCTGCGGCCATGGATGGAGTCTGATCTGGACGTTAACATGGTTGGCACATGGATGCTCTGCGGCCATGGATGGAGTCTGATCTGGACGTTAACATGGGTGGCACATGGATGCTCTGCGGCCATGGATGGAGTCTGATCTGGACGTTAACATGGTTGGCACATGGATGCTCTGCGGCCATGGATGGAGTCTGATCTGGACGTTAACATGGTTGGCACATGGATGCTCTGCGGCCATGGATGGAGTCTGATCTGGACGTCATCATGGTTGGCACATGGATGCTCTGCGGCCATGGATGGAGTCTGATCTGGACGTTAACATGGTTGGCACATGGATGCTCTGCGGCCATGGATGGAGTCTGATCTGGACGTCATCATGGTTGGCACATGGATGCTCTGCGGCCATGGATGGAGTCTGATCTGGACGTTAACATGGGTGGCACAAGGATGCTCTGCGGCCATGGATGGAGTCTGATCTGGACGTTAACATGGTTGGCACATGGATGCTCTGCGGCATGGATGGAGTCTGATCTGGACGTTAACATGGGTGGCACATGGATGCTCTGCGGCCATGGATGGAGTCTGATCTGGACGTTAACATGGGTGGCACATGGATGCTCTGCGGCCATGGATGGAGTCTGATCTGGACGTCATCATGGTTGGGACGGAAGGGCCGAAGGCCTGAGCCCAAAATACCGGAGGTCCTATCGAGTTCGTGCTTCTGCAACAAGAAACCCTCGCAAAGACCGATGCGCGCCCCACCGGCTGGTCTGCGGCAGGACGCTGGGTCTGAAGCCTAAACCCTAAAACCCTAAACTAAACCCAAAACCCTAAAACCCTAAACTAAACCCTAAACCGTGAGCAGGACCTCTGCAACTGAGGCTCCGCTTCATCCTTTTGAGTTGAATAGGAAGCCTGGCAGTCAGGAAAAGTACTGTCGGGTTCCTTTAAGGGATCTACTTGGAGGGTCTTTAGGGGACTTAGTAAGTAGGTAGTAAGTAGACTTATGAGTACCCTAAAAGGGACCCTAATTGGGGTTATGGTACTTATAAGTCCCTAAAATAACCAGCTACTAAGTCCCCGACCCTCCAAGTACTGTAGGGTCCCTTTAAGGGATCTATAGGGTTTAGGGTTTAGGGTACACAGGGACTCCATCCAATACCACTTAGTTAAGGAATATACCTTAAATCATATCAGGATTCCTGCTACAATTTAAAAATCTAAGGTATATACACCTTAATTTAGGGATATTGGAGTCTCTGGGTTGCTATAGCTCCATATTTAGGATCCTGTAAGGTATGCCCTACAAGCCAACTACTGCTGCCCCAAACCCTGAACGTTAAAGTTACAGCTCTGGCAAATATTTCTCTTTGTGCAAACACAAGCCAACCCATAGGCTCCATAGTAGTTCCTTTTTGGGTCATCTTATAGGATCCAAAATATGAACCGCAAAAAGGATCTACTATGGAGCCTATGGGAACAAACCTGTTCGTGCAAGATACCGGGCTCCGAGATCGGGATTTCGATGGCGTTCTTGGCTTTTCGGGTTGAGTTGGGGTTCAGTGACCCTAAACCCCTTAATACTTCACTATGAGGGCTACGGCTTAAGGGTTTGGGCCCTCAACCTTAAACCCCAAACCCTGAACAGAAAATCACCCTCCCGAAAACCCCGAACTATGAGGAACCTCGCCAAGCGCAACTGGGTTGTACGGCATGGTAATTATACTCCTGGTAATGCAGGATGTATATCATCAACCGTAGTTTCGGGCTCTAAAAGTATATATGAATTGCCTCTGCAGGAACCATACAGGGAAATTAACAAGTTTCCCATAGTGCCACCTAGATAAGACTTATGCTAGGTTGCTTGGCGGGTGGATCGGTAGGCAGGTTTAGGTCATAGGGCCGAATCACACCGAAAAAAAGAAGGTGAGCATACAACACTCGACCACCGGCAATGAAAGAAGACCTAATGGAGCCTTCATACTTAGAGTAGGGTATTGTTTAAGAGTTCGGGGCGGGAAATACCATATACACACAGTAAGGAACTCCAAGGCGCTAAGGAATCGTATTGGTAGCTATACGCAGGCTTCTCATAATGTGGCGGCACCCGAACGCGTCATAGTAGTTCCTTTTTGGGGTTCATATTGCAAATCCTAGAAAGCAGTCTAAAAAAGGAACTACAATGAGGCCTACGGGTAGTGTATTGTAGGAGTCGCGGTGCTGCTTGGAACAAGGTCTGGCCCACGTAAGCAAGCCCCGCCCCCACCAAAAGAAGAATGCTGGAGTCCGGAGAAGGGATATAAGATCTTCCGACCAATTTATAGCCAAATGCAAAGCTTACCCTTGCAGGCAAGGAAGCCTGCGAAGCCCCCAGGTGGTGCTCTCAGGTCAGCGTACGCGGTGTGATCCCTGCGTCCTACACCCAAGACCCACCTGAAGGAGATGCTTCTGTTGAAAAGAAGAAACAGCAACCCAAGACCTCAGAGTAGTGGCTGGAAAGTGCACTACCGTTCGCTCCACTCAGACCCTAAACTACCTAAAGCTCGGAAACCCCGACACAATCCCTGATCCATGAACCCGGCAAAACCTAAATCCGCAAAACCCCGAACATTTAAATCACTCTCATCCGGAAACTGCTCCCTCTAAGATCCAATCTGCCCTAAACCCTCAACTTTGAACCCTTGTTTGAAGCAGGGCTCTACAGCTATGCCTGCCCCTCCAACCCTGAGCTCATGTCAGGTAGGGAACGTCGAACTCTATACCCTGAAACCCTACGGTTAAGGGTTCCTGGCTTAGGGGTCTAAATTTAAACCATCCCGGTGTCCTTCTGGTCGACAGGGTGGAAGGAGGAGCGGCCCTCTGCTATATAATCCACTGCCTTGGGTTCAGGGGGGCTTGAAACAGAAGGACCCTGAATCTCGAACTGATAGAGAAAATGTGTGACGGCAAGCCCGAGACGTGCTGCAACAAGAAGCCACATGTACGATGAGGGTATGGAGATGCAGCAAAGCTGCGGTGCTAGGACAGCATAACACATAGCTGCCTAGATCACATCTCAGAAGCCGGCTACACAACTTCGACCGGTATACTTACCACAGAAGGACCTAGCGGAGTCATGCCGTCAAAAACCAAAACAGATGCATACCAGCAAGCGCCCGCTCCACTTCTGCAAATTGCTGAGAGCCCCTTCTTCCCTTACCTCAAGGCCACGGCAGAGCCCCGATGCAAGCATAAGGGGGGAGCATCCCGGCGCTCACGAACTCCACGACTATTGAACCATGAAGATTTGGGAGTTTCCGAAAATTAGGGGTACCTTATTTTGGGGGTCCTTATAATAAGGATCCTACTATTTAGGGTGCTATATTAGAGTCCCCTATTTTCGGAAACTACCATTTGGTGCTTAACGAGGTCGTGCGCGTTGAGCAGAGCTTATATAAAGGTTTCTACCGTAAAGGTCACGGGCCAATCCCTCTATATAGCCCTACGGCCTACGGGTGCACATGCACACTGACGATTGATGAGCGTAGCCAGGCCTTTCCATGTTCTGCACCCGCGCCGCTTGCATGCAACTTACCCGTGGTGGGCTGGGCACAGGATTATTCTGGCGGCTTTTCACACGCGTTCTATTTCCCTGCTGACGGTGGAGCAACTCCTTTGCTTGCAGGGCTTCGGCTTTCAACTGCAAGGGTCAGCGGGGCCCGTTTCAGCATGTATAGCTCAGCCCACGTTGGTTGTGCGTGAGGGCGGCGATGATTTCTGCCAACATAACGGTGAATCCAGGGAGGGTTGCCGAGCTCCTGAAGTCACCCTGGTTTGCACTTTCAGCGACACTCTTTCAAATCGGATGTGGACTGAGATCTCTACAAGGGGTATACTTCATCATGCTGTCGACTCCTTTTGGTGTCAATGACGTCATGTCTTTACGATCGCTTTTGCAAGGATATAATCTTTCGGGCCGTTCGCGGTGGGGTTCTGTCGACTCTCTCGGGATGGTGCACATAATGCGCGTCGCTTTGCGCTTTATGCCAAGCTTAGCGCTCAGTGACAAGGCATTTGTCATGCCCTAAGGGTCCATGTAGAGATACAAGAGCCCCAAAGTACCTATATAGAGACTACACTAAGGCCAATGTCTATACTATACGAGTACATGGACCCTTGGGGAGAAGTACATGTCTGACCACACGTCCCGTCGCACAGCCGGGATCTCCCCGGCGGCGTGTAGAACGACAAAAATACCACTAGTTTTGGTGGTGTTGGTCGTGCTGGCAGTTGTAGTAGCAGTCGTCGTGGTCGTGGTGGTGGGAGTAAGCTTGTTAAAACACATAATGCGCACAATGGGATGTGTGAAAAAGATAAATAAAAGCAAAGCAGTGCCACTGACAACACAAATAACCCATGAACGCGTGCATCAAGCCAGGAGCGACAAACACCAGAACGTGCAAACACATACAAACGAACGAAAACAAAGCGCCCGCCCCTGAGGCCCGTTTTTGGTTGCTTTGAGTTCGTTGTGTTTGTTTTTCCCAAGCGAAAGAGACACGAATGAACCAAACCTAACACAAAATACAACAGCACACAACACACAAAAAACACGAACACACAACACAACAAACATGTAACAAGAACCAAAGTACCTGCCACGGTCTTGTTTGTCTATGTTCTCGTGTTGGTTTAGCTTTTCTTGGGTTTCCAGAGTTTGCAGTGCCTGCAGCTCATAAGAGTCTAGGAGTGAGTAGTTGATAGTCGTGGGAGTGGTAGTAGTAGTAGTAGTAGTAGTAGTAGTAGTAGTAGTAGTAGTAGTAGTAGTAGTAGTAGCAGTCGTAGCAGTAGTAGCAGTAGTAGCAGTAGTAGCAGTAGTAGCAGCAGTAGCAGTAGTGATAGTAGTTATAGTGGCACGAACAGTAGCAGTAGTAGTAGTAGTAGTAGTAGTAGTCGTCGTCGTGGTAGTAGTAGTAGTGGTGGTAGTGGTAGCAGTAGTTGCAGTGGTTGTAGTAGTAGTAGTAGTAGTAGTAGTAGTAGTAGTAGTAGTAGTCGTGGTGGTGGTGGTGGTGGTGGTAGTAGTAGTCGGAGTGGTAGTGGTAATAGTAGTAGTAGCAGTAGTAGTAGCAGTAGCAGTAGCAGTAGCAGTAGCAGTAGCAGTAGTAGTAGTAGTCTTGCTGGTCAACGCAGTAGTCAAACGACTAGTCGTAGTAGTAGTCGGAGGAGGAGCAGCAGCAGGAGTAGTAGGAGCAGCAGCAGTCGTCCTCGCAACAGCGGGCCGGGTTCCTGCTGCAGTAGTTATGACTCGGAAACTGCTGAGAACAGGGGCCTACGTATGAGGAGCCTGAAACATTCATCCTTTAACATATTCATACGCCAGCGCAGACCGAAGCCCAACAATCTCGATCTCCATAGCACTCGCAATATTGCCCTGAACCCTAAACCCCAAACCACCAGACCCCTAAACCCCAAGCCTAAAGCCTTAAACGAAAAGTCCTAAACCCCCGAAGCCCTAATCCCTAAACGAACTTGACATTGTCGTGAAGGCCAGTACTCAATGCCGGGCCCTCAGGTCCGAAGTGCTGTCAGCTCTCTTTACAAGGGAGTTTCCGAAAATGGGGATCCTAATATAGTACCCTAAATAGTAGGATCCTTATTATAAGGCCCCCAATATAAGGTACCCCCAATTTCGGAAACTCCCACAACTCCGCCAAGCGCTTCGGAGCCCGAGAAAGACCCTTTCAACCCATTTCTGAAACTATAGTAGAAGCCAGAAAGTTGGAACATGGGTTTAGGAGGATTAGTGCTAGGATCCCTTATACTTTACCTTAAGGGCATGGGGACAATGATGTTCCAACTTTCTGGCTTCTACTGTACTGCTAGTTATGTAGTGTTGAGGGCTGAAGGGAGGAAGGGCCAAAGCTAACAAGACGAAATTCACTGAACCGTTTATGTCCAAGACTCTATGTAAAGTTGAGCATACACACAGATGTAGATATCTGTATGTACGCATGTACACCGACCTGATAAAACCGAATATATAGAGTATAAGTGTCTACATATGTACGTATGTATGTATGTATGTACATATGCACCTATGTATATATGTAGACATGTATATTTACATGTACCTATATATATATATATAGAGTCCGGGGGACTGTGGGCGTGCGCTTTTTTGAAGTTGTTTGATTCTGTATTTGTGGCTGGCTTGCTTTATGCTAGAATTGTGATGGTACAAGCGCATGTATTGCTTTATAGAATCCATCAGAGACCCACTTGTGCCCGCATTCATGTTATGGCTAGTTGGTTTGCTGGTCACATGTCCAGTCTAAAGGTCAAGCGACCAGAGACACGGCCCTAGTTGCTGATCTTTTCGACTCGAGCTAACGGAAATATCTCGTACCAATACTGTTATTTGTGTTTTGCATTATAACAAGTTTGGACCTCAGTGCATCATATGATTTGCTTCGTTAGTTTTATCGGGCTGAGGACACATAAGCATGGATACTAGTATTCGGTTCTATTGTATTACTTCCAAATATGTCATAGGTTGCAATCACATATATGTGCATTTGCATATGAACATAAGTTACATATATATACATATATATATATATATGAAGGGTATATGTGTACGGATAAACAAATAAATAACTAAATAAATAAATAAATAAATAAATATGTATATATATATATATATATGCATATGTCTATATGTATATATATATATATATCTACCTACATACAGAGACGGATATATATATATATATATATATATATATATACATATATATATATATCCACACACACACACATGTATGTGTGAAATTGTGCATGGTAGAGAGCTCGGCATATGTATATTTATATATATATATATGCATATATGTATATGTATTTATATTTATATGTAAATATATTTGCATACATGTATACTTTGTATATACAGTGCCTTACATGGGTTGACAATTCTGACCTTTCAATGCACATACATAGATGTATACACATATGTGTGCGCGGAGCATGCTTGTGGATGTAGTACAGACTTCTTGATCTGTAAATACTAATTTGTTTGCTCATCTTCGTGTTATTAATACTGACCATGCCCTTTGCATTGCTCTTGTCGGTACGTGTTTAAGATGATAACCGAACATTCAACCCAAATACAGACAGTAATAGCACTAGATACACGATACTTTTCAATCCACACTAAGCCGATGTTCTATAGGTTACCAGCAACAAGTCTATTGTAAGGTGGCACATACATGTACTTGTCATACTTTAGCTATGGTCATGTTCAGAAGAGTAATCGAAATATAGAAGGCATGTTACATGTGGACAGGCTGAACGTGTAAATCAATGTACAAATCCTATAGCAGAAAATGTAAATGTGAATGATCCTACAAACATAATGCGCTTTTTAAGCTTAGGTTTGTTGGCCAGTGTGTTGCATAGATGTGCACCGGTGTTCCAAGTGATCGACTTCATGTAGACACTTAGACACAACAAGATAAGACATGTTCAAGACTCTTAAGACCGACAATACCTAACCAGTGTTGTAACAACGAGTATGAAATTAAAGATGAAACTTCTAGTGGTATCCAATTGCAGTACTTGAAACTGGTAAATAGGTCGCCTATACAGTAACGTGGTGATAAACAAATCAGTAACTGTGCAAACAAATGAAGTAAGCCTGATTAGCTGATTATGCCTTCAACTTTACTTACGAAGTAAAAGAACGTTTAGCATACGACAGTACTTGTATTCTATGTATACATCCGCACAGTTTACACATATATACATCTCAAAAATGGGTACTCATACACACTGACGTATGTGTACCTATATACATATATATATATATATATGCATACATACATATTTCACACGCACATGTATCTATGCACATCCAAGTTTTCTAGTATGCTGTGAACAGCCTATGTGAGATTGAAATAAGATTAAGTAACTGTAGTAATTTACGACAATATGATAACCAGTACTATACACTTCATCTGGTGTTTTTCCTGCAAAAAACACAGAAAATATCGGCGAAACAATATCGACCTGCATATTTCAGAGACATTTAATGGTCACCGTATTAACAGTAAAAATGGTAGTTACTGTAAAACAAATGGAGCTCAACAAATAATTGGTCGCTGTATCCCGCAGACGCCGATAAGCCTAATTACAAGAGTGACAATGTAACAGCTTTAAACTAGACCAACTGCAGTACTCACACGTACACATGTGCATTGTCTACGAGCCTTGCCGTGAGAGTGCATTGCCCCCCCAATGTGTGCCACTGACCCTGGGCGCGCGCGCGTATTTTGATGTTTTTTTGGGTTGGCAGCCACCTCCAAAAGAACCCCAAAAAACCCAAAGAACCAAAAAAAATCAAAAAAAACCAAAATAACCAAAATAACCAAAAGAACCAAAAGAACCAAAAAAAACAAAAGAACCAAAAAAAACAAAAGAACCAAAAATCCGACACTCTCCGGCCATGGAAATTTCAGTCCAGGAGTCTCTGGCAATTGTTTTTTTTGGTTATTTTGTTTTTTTTTGGTTCTTTTGGTTGTTGTTGGTTCTTTTGTTTTTTTTGGTTCTTGTGTTTTTTCGTTTGGTGTTTAGGTCTTTTGTGGTTCTTTTGAGGTGTCATCTGCAGCAAAACTCCGTTATTGCAGGGAGCGTACCTCTCTCATTAAGTATTGCGTAAATGATGCTGAAGCTAGCGCTAAAACTCCTTGAAAAGTGCACGCCCAGGGTCCCCCGTTTTGTATATATATATATATATATATACATATATATATATACACATGTATGTATGTGTGTGTATGTACATATATATATATATATATAAACATGGTGCACAAGATAGAGATAGATGTGTATATACATATATACATATACATACTTAAAACACCTATTACATGTATGTGTATACGTATATGTATATGGTTATGTATATGCATAAGAAGATTTAAGATGTATGTATGTACGTTGTATGTCGGTAAGTATCTATGAAATGTACAACACACACATATATGCATATATATATATATGTACATAATCAGATACATGCACATACTTATATGTCCGTGGATAGGTGTGTCAAATGCCTTTGCCGAGCTGCGTTTTGAGTGATTTGATCGGCCCGGGCTGCCTCCGCAGGCGTTCCGGGCGCGTAGCCCAAGGTGCGCCTCAGGTCGAGGCTCGCGTTCCCGAAGTGGGGTTTACGGTTTACCCTAAGGCTCCATAGTAGTTCCTTTTTGGGGTTCATATTTAGAATCCTATAAGGTAAGCCCAAAAAGGAACTACTATGGAGCCTCTGGGTAGGAATTTAGGGTTTACATGCAAAGGTTTAGGGAATGCGGGTATGTTCAGGCAAAAGTGTTGCAAGTTGAGTCACACAACTAGCCTAAACCCCAAAGCCATACAAAGCTTCCCACACAAACCTCAGCTTGGCGGAACTGCAGAAGGCCATTGGTTGAAGGGACCCTACCTTAAACTACCATAACCTACTTGTTTGTAAGGGACTAGGGTTAGAGGCCATATGTAAATCCTCCGATTAGGAGTCCGCTACCTATGTTTTGTAAGGAAACTGTATGAAGTCGATGATTCGGGTTCCAAAACCTACTTTTTTGCAGGTCCCCGACATGAATTCTATGGTGAAGGTTGCGAAACCTACTTTCTGCAGGCCACATATGGGAGTTTCCGAAAATAGGGGACCCTAATATAGTACGCTAAATAGTAGGATCCCTATTCTAACGACCCCCAAGACAACGCACCCCTGGATTTGAGGGTCGCAGGACGCTGTAGCAATCTGCAAAGCTTGTGTGCATGTGGTACTACGACGACAGACAGCCTCTTATGTTGGGCTGGGGCTTTCGACGACACTTGCAATAAGCACATGTGCCTGTAAGTCGCCTTTTCTGTCAGGTGAAACACTGCGTGTCGGTGGGGCGCAATGCAGGCTGCTATGTGGGGCAGCTCCAGCAAACATCATGCCGAAAGCGAAGCCAGTACTGGCTTCTTCTTGAGAGTTTGGTCTTCGGTGTTAAAGTTGTTCCACCACCCCAAGTAGGCTCACCCGACCCCCCTGCAACGATCCGCAGTTCACCTCTGGCAAGAACTGCCTAAACCACTTGCCAATCTAACACCCGTTTTGAACTGGATGGCCGGGGTGGAACAAACAAACGCCACAAGACTCAAGCTCGGCAACGCCAAAAAGTTCGAAGCATGCACGAATTATTGCCTGCTCTGAAGCTCATACCTGATCTGGGTCCTGCACTCTCATGCCATATAGGGGCCGTCATAGCTTGAATGGGGGTTTTGGTGTGGATCAGACTACGCTTATAATAGCAAATCTGCCGGCCAGATTCAATCGATCTGCAAAAATCCGGGCACCAGCTTGGTGCCGACGGCGACGAAGGGAAAACTGAAATCATGTGCCTTGTTTGAGATGTAGGAACGTGCCCACTGGAGTCTGGCTGTTGCTCTGCGGAGATTGAGCCAAGCAAGAATGCGAGCAAACCGTCATCTTGAAATCTGCTGTGAAACAATCCTGTTGATGGACAAACTCCTGCATTACCCGTTATAAGGAGTATGCCATAATTCCCATAGTTTAGAGTCCTAAGGGTCATGCAGGATTTTGTCCATCAACAGTCTGGCAGGCCAGAGATGGCCACCAAATGCACGTACTGCTTAGAACAAAGTAGCAGGTTCTCGAGATCGGCCATGATGCGGCCTGAACAGGCTGTAGCCAGCAGCCCTAAATCAATCCGCTGCGTCGAAAATGCTAAACCTGCATGGTTGAGAGTCTGGGCTTCGCGTGGGCTTTGTGAGTGGCAGGTCTTGCAAGTTCTGGAACAAGGTAAATCACTTATTTCTGTGAGTTTTCTGAGAGAGACAGTGAGAGAGGTATGTGTGAGGTTGACGAGAGAGATTTCGGGGTTGTGAGTTTCTTGCGCGCTGCAGGTGTGAGTTTTCTGCGAATTTTGTGGTGTGTTTGTGTGTGTGAGAGAGAGAGGACCTGCACTGAGTTTGTAGAGCTGTTAGCTTCATGTGAGTGGCAGGTTTGAGTTTTATGTGAGGTTTGCATAACATGGTCTGAACCGAGTCTTGAGGGCTGTGAGTTCCCAATCTGACAGACCCCCCCCCCCCACTTACTTCCCAAAAACCCCAGGGCTTGAAAGCTCAAACTTTCAGAGTAAGACTACCTTGTCATGACAGCCCAAAAGTTGAAGAGTTGGGTTTTGGACCAATAAGCCCACAGCAACGAAACCGCTCCGAGCCTTTGAGCGGGGCGGGCCTTATGTGTCAGGGGAGTGGGGGGCGGCCCGTCATAGGTACCACTCACGGAGTTTTGTCTCGTTTAGGGTTTAGGGGCGGCGAGCCTCAGCGTCAGGAGTACTTACGTAGATTCTTTCTGCTTGGCACTCTTTGCTTTTGCGTTCCGGCTCTCGATGGCCCAAAGCCTGCTGGATACTGCTATGGGGATAATATCCCATAGTGACTCCTTCCATAGAAATCCAACCTTCGGCCCCTTTGGGTGGGTGCATGTGTTTCCAGATTCCAGAGCTCCGGTTCACATGGCCGATGCCGAACAGCACGAAGTAAGCACATGTCTACGCGTGCCCCAAGTTGCAAGTTTGCAGCCCGCAGAGCCCCGTAAAACAGCAGAATGTTTTACCTGTCGTCTCTAAAAAACCTTTTCTTTCGCCAGGGCTATGGTGTAGGGGTGTTACCCTCTTGCTCTCTCTCTCTCTCCCTCTCTCTCTCTCTCTCTGTCTCTCTCTCTCTCTGTCTGTCTGTCACAGGCATTCGAAACGGCAAGCCCGGCTTTCAAAAAACCCTAATCCTAAAACCCTAAACCTTAATTAAACCCTACAGCCCTATAACAAGGCAGTCGGTCCGATCTCGGTCTGCGTTCCAGGGGTTCCCCTGGCACCGCAACTGATTCCAATGCAGTGCACACAGAAGACACCGCGTTGAAGGAACAGCGGCCGCTTTAGTTGTGCGGGAAAAAGAATCCACATAATGACTACCTTAATTCTCCATAGTAGTTCCTTTATGGGGTTCATATTTAGAATCCTATAAGGTAAGCCCAAAAAGGAACTGCTATGGAGCCTCTGGGTAATGACTATTGTCACTGCGAGCTTTGCTCTTCGGGGTCAGGGCGCTTGTGAACAGTCCATGCTTCATCACGCCCCCGTGACAGCTTGATATCAGACAAAAGTTGGAGCAATCGCTGTCGCTTGGCCTACTTCGAGAGCCCTGAACACCAAACCCAAATCCCATGTAAAAGCCGCAGCATCTGTATAAGGCAATCTCAGTTTAGGGTTCAGGGTTAGGGTTCAGGGTCTGGGGTTTCGGCGCTCAGAACCTAAACAGCCAAGCGCCAGTCTGCACTTCTTGGAGGAGTGCTAACAGCTCTTCCTCACTGCCATCCAGACCTGGGCATGCGGGAGAGCTTCGGTGCGTGTGTGGGGCTTCGGGTTACAGGGTTTAGTGTGTGGCTGGCTTAACAGTTACCCTAAGCCCTAAACCCTGTAAACCCTTAAACCTAAACAGTTAGGATGACAAGCCTGGTGGTCTTCCAGAGTTTCGGCTAAATTCAGGTTCTGGCTCTTTCAGGTGTTTTGCAGTCTGGCGAAACAGTCTGGGAAACAGGAGCTATGGCTCAAGATTGAGATGCTCTCGAATTCCGGACGTAGGGCCCCGGTGCCAGAAGTACAAGACCCGATGGCCGATATAAGGGCCGAAATAATTACCAATACTATTTTGGGGTTCCTTATTTTACATACAGAAATGAAATGGGCCCCAAAAACCCTATTCTTTTTGGCCTTGAACTTACCCTAAACCCTAAACCCTACAACCCTAAAACACTAAACTTGCCATCGCGGCCCATCTCCACGACGTTCGTGCCCATGGCAAGAGTAGGTGCAGGGATCTCTGAATCTCGTCGTCTCCTCAGCGCAACCCAGACCCAAACCTTGGGGAGCATCCAAAACGTAGATCCCTTAATGGGGGTTCCTTTAAAGTACTTAGTAGTATAGCTAGGGCATCTACTTTCCAGATCCTCCCGGGGGTCTGGGGTGTGGGCTCGGTCTTTGCGCGCGTTTTAAATGTAGAATGGGTGTTGAAGTTTGTAGTTGTTTATGGGAGTTTCCGAAAAGAAGGACCCTAACGTAGCAGCCTAAATAATAGTAGGATCCTTATGATAAGGATCCTAGAATAAGGTATCCCTAAGTTTCGGAAACTCCCATATAAGCATGAAGGCATATTTACGGCTGTAGCTTTGCGGCTTCCCTATTTAGGGGCGGAAGCCCAGCCACCCCTAGGATCTTCAACGTATACACAAGGGAACACTTCGAGTCCTACGCTCGTACCCCAGGATCCCTTGCACTCCAAAGCCAGTAGCTACAAGTAGGGTTCCATTAAGGCTTCTATAGGGTCTAGGGGTAGGTTCAAGCAGGATTATAAGTAGGGTAACTATACCTATAATCCATATTAGGGGACTTAGAACCCCATTTGTAGCTACTCATGTACCTCCAAGCAGACCCTACACTGCCCCGCTTGGACAGAGTTGCAGTACGTTTTCTGCTGGTATAGATCCAACAACGCAAATCGATCCCACCAACGATTTTGGGTAACGATTTTGGGTCCAGGCAAAAGGGCTTTACTTGCCATTACACAGAGCACTCGGACTCCGCCAGACCATGTTTTGGCAGTCAGCACAATGCAACGTCGTATTTACGACACTACTTTGTTCGCCTAGCTTCATGTGCTTGGACTTGCATGTGATTGCTGGCCGTTTAGACTGACAGGCCTGATAGATTCACCTGGGAGGTTCAACAGACAAAGGACAATAGCACGGATTACCTGGGGATAGTACTCCAGCAAACTGTAGAGTCCTATTTGAAGAGAGAGCACTACAGATGCAAAAACATGGTTCCAGCCCAATTGGAACAGCTCTGCATGTCTTGCTGTTTGCTGGTGATGTCTCTGTTTGGTGCATCTGCTGGGCTTTTAAGTAACCAGGGAGAAAAAAGTATCAACTTTTATTTCATAATGGTTCCATTAAGAAAAAAGTATTAAAGTATAGTACTCCAAAGCCCAGTCTATTCTGTTTCTTCGAAAAAGCACGATACCAGTAAAAGCCACCTGCCACTCGTCGATCCCTGAACCATGTGGGTGGTTGTCAAAATTATGGTCCCGGTCCCTTTTTGGCTCCCCATTTTTAATACGGCACCTAATATTTAGGGTACCTATTAAGATGGGACCCTAATTCTGACAACTACCCATGTGGAAGAGCTGTAAGGACGGTAAGGGCTGCGCTTAATAACAGCCAGCATTCAGGACAAAGGGTTGCCTTGCCTTCTTTGTGTGCAAGTAAACCCTAAACCCTATTTGTCTACGTCTGGGGCCTCATGGGCTCAAGGTTCACAAATCAGGGTTTAAGCCGGTGTGCAGATTCCGACAGCATCCTGCCTAACTCTTGGGCATGGCTTCGGGTATCAAGCTCGGAAGAGCGCAAGAGCCCCTGTACCCTGCAGTGTTCGGGCCGACAGCCTAGTTCGGCGTTCGTAGGTAGTTATAAGTGGAGTGATAAGTAGGGCAACTATAGCTATTGCCCATATTCGGGGACTTGCAACCACACTTCAAACTACCCATGAACCTCAAACTAATCCTTTCAACATGCCATTGAAGATCCAATGTTAACCCCCTTAAGGCCTGGGGTATATACTATGTTGGCACATGGATACTAGGGTGATGAGTCAACACCCTTTATGGGGCCAGCATATAGGATCCTGAAGACAGAATTTGCTCAAACAGAGCATGGAGACTACTACATTCCAAAATACGCGCGGCACGGTGGCAGGAGTTTACAGGCTATCTGGTCCCTGACTAAATAAAGGAAACCCAGGTTCGATAGGGCCCAGGTAGGGTTGAGGGTGCATAGGGTTTAACAAACACCGTTGAAGCAACAACGAGACCAGAATAGCCACAAAGCCTGTCCCTGGCAGTTTGTGAAGCGAAGGGAAAGCCAACGTTTGAGCAGGGACAGCCGGATAAGCAGGATTTCTAGTTCATTGTTGGGATAGGATTGAGACATGTCCCAGCAGGCAAGGGTTAGGATTAAAAATGTACGTGTTTATTCCTTATTGGGTTTAAGTACCCATAAAAATGTAAAATGTTACCCAACAATGACAAAGGTTTGGGGTTTGGGGTGTGGACGCGATTCATGGCCAAAGTATATTGAATTTCACCATCGCGTCGCCATCCCGGGCGACGCAGCCCTAGCGGATCTAATCATTATTTTCAGGTTTTCATATACAGTGCCGTTGTGCTTGAGTCCTTAAGAAAGCCCAAAATCGCAAGAGCAAGACCCGACCCAAATCCACAAACCCTACCATAATCCGGGGACTCGCATGGCTTGTGCGGGCCGGGTGTTTAGATAAAACATCAAATGCCCGAACGACTCTGCTTAAATCAAGAATCCTGACAACCCGAAACGTCGAAAGCCGTTTCGTACATTTCCTGAGCCGCCCTTGTTGAGCCCTTGAAACCAAGTAAAGCACAACCCCTTAAAAGCCTGCCCCGAAAACCCTGAACCCCCTAAACGCCTAAGCCCCAGACTCTGAACCCCAAACTCCCCCACACAACCCTAATATTGTGGCCCTGGGCTTTTAAGTAACCAGGGAGAAAAAGTATAAACTTGTATTTCACAATGGACCCGTTCAGAAGAAAGTATTAAAGTATGGCACTCCAAAGCTCAGTATACTAACTGTCAAGTCGAAGTGGCTCGGTCTCTTCCCCAAGCTTCCAGGGAAGCTGCTGGGCCCGACCTTGTGACTCTGCAAAGTAGGGGTTTAGGGTTCAGGGATAGGGTTTAGGGTTAATATAATCTTATTAGGAGAGGGACCTTTTGATATTTGATATCTTACTTACCCTTCTTCGGCTTACATGTTTTAGCTGTTTTAGCTGTTTGGGTTTGTGTTGCTGTTACATGATCTTGGGTGGATGACGGGTTCAGGATTTGTGGTGTGTGTTTTTCGCTTGCTCGTGCAGGTTCAGGGCCTTAGGAGTACTATACTGAACTTAGAACCCTAGCAAACATTATATTTTAGCTGTTTCTTAGGGATTATAATAACCAAAAATAAAAAACTATTTCTAAGTACCCCTAAGGTACTGGGGTTGTGGTGTACTTGCTCTTGGGAGTTTCGGGCATTAGGGATTTTGGGGGTTTTGAAGCTTTGCTGCCCGCTGTTGCGGATTCAGGGCTCTGCGAGGCAAAGGTTTTGGTGGGTTTGTGCTTCTGGTACTTGCTCTTGGGAGGTGAGGGCCTTAGGGTATTTCGACGCTCACACTCGCACACAGCAGGCAAGGCTCCACATGGTCCACAGGATCTTAGGGTATTTGAGTTTATCGTGGTGCCACTTGCTCTCGAGGGTTTTGAGCTTTAGGATGCTTGGGGCTTCATGTAGGGACCCGATTAAGAAACACTGGGCCTACAACCCCAAAAGAGTAGGATTTCATATAAGGAACCCTAATCATGGCCCAAGGCTTCTTAATCAGGTTCCTAGAGTATTTTGGTACCCTTCTAGACCCCTTTACAGGAACCCTAAAATTAGGCCCAAGGTTCCGACATTGGCTAAGCAGTGGTTTTGAGAGTTCCCTTGGTTCTTTAGCTCCTTGTTTAATGGGGATTATCATCATCCCTGCCTCCTTAGCTCCCCCGATATCAATGGATAGTTAGGGTTCTGCAAGCCCCGACGGTTGCCAACGGTCTAAGCAGCCACCTTTGGCCTTTTGGCTTTCAGGACCTTCGGTTTGAGGACAAATTGTGCTTCACATGATTTCCTTGGGTCCCGCAAGCCGACGTTCTTGGTCCAGAGGAACTCTGATTTTCGGAGGACGTCGACGTCCATGCCTCTCCTGTCCTTTGCCTGAGTTCTGGTAGTGAACTTAGTTGAAGCTGAAGTTCGCATAATTAAACAGAAGAAAATCATGCTTTTCCATGTGCTTTTGATGGCCCTCCTCAACAAGAACTCGGTTTTCATCGGGTACTTCCCCGACATGCTCCGACGGCTTAAGCTTTAAGTAAGACTGGGTCTCAGGGAAAACGGTCCTCCGAGACCCAACACAGCTGAAAGTCCTGCATGCGCTATTCATTAGTCACTGGTCCCCACTTGGAGGTTCATAGATAGTTATAAGTGGCGTTGTAAGTCCCTAATATGGGTTATAAGTATACTTGCCCTACTTATAACCATACTTATAGCTACCCATGAACCTCCAAGTATGAGTTTTCAGTCACGGAACCCACAAAGCCTACAGTGTGAGCGCGTATTCGTCCTTTCTGCTGCGGCCGAAGCACGCCGGCTGCCGGGCGCAGGGGACGTGCCCGCACTTTCTTCCCTCACGAACCTTGCACAAGCAAGTGCAAACCCCTTCCGTTGGGATGCAGGGTCTTCGGGCTTCCAGCTTCATTACAAGAGTTTGGACTGCGGGTTTACGCAGTTTTACGGCTAAGAGGACTGAACACAGCAAAATTGGACACGCGATCGCACAGTGGCGTATCAGAACCCTTAGCCCCAACCCCTCGGCTCCGCAGACCTTAGCCTTAAACTGTTACTCCCTTTGAAAAAGCCCAACATGTTACCCAGTTGCAAAAGCCAAGAACCTTCAAACTCTATTAAATCCATAGGCACCAAACCGTACACGGTCCCAGGGGCGGTCCATTCAGATGTAATAAATACCCAGTTTTGACTTGTCCAGTATACTAGAGGAACTTAAGGTCAACCTATGGGGGTTGTATAGGCATGTTAATACCGCAAAAACGGCAAACGCTACCTACTCTACTACTAGTTACTACTATATCTTGGAAACATCTATAGTAAACCCCATAAAGTTGGAACCCGACTAAGGCCAAATTGCGCTGGAATTACCTCTACATTAACTCTTAAGGATTGAGGCTATTGGGTTTCCATCTTTTTGGCTTCTACTGTATCTGATGTTGCAGTTAAGGACAGGAATCGGTAAGGAGAAGATAGGGCTTCCTGCCTTTATGGGCTTGGGAGTTGATAGCTTGGCCCCTGTACTAGCTTACCCATAGGCTCCATACGGTTGATGATATAAGTCCTGCATCACCCATAATAAGGAATATACCAGAATTCCCATAGTTTAGGGTCCTTAAGGTAATGCAGGATGTATATCAGCAACCGTAGTAGTTCCTGTTGGGGGTTACCTTTAAAGGATTCTAAATATGAACCCCAACATTACAAAGGAACTACTAGGGAGCCCCTGGGTATGGCCGGAATCTGACGGTGGGGACCCTAAACCCTAAACCCTTTTTCCCTAAACCCTAAAACCCTAAACCCGAAACCCCAAACCCTAAAACCCTAAACCCTAAACCGGGAAGTTTGGAGGCCGACAGCCCAAGGCTTCGCCTCAATCCCAAGCGAAATGGGAGTTTCCGGAAAATTAGGGGCACCTTACTTTGGGGTCCTTATAATAAGGATCCTACTATGTAGGGCACTATGCTAGGGTCCCCCAGTTTCGGCAACTCCCAAATAGCAGGGTTTAAACTCTCGCAACTCGGACAAGCCAGACGAGGTCCATGCGTTCGGGTCGGCAACTGTTGATGCATTCAAATAGCAGGGTTTAGGGTTTAGGGCTTTCGTAAACGCTAACCTGGAGAACCTCAATTCCACAGGAAGGAAGCGGAAGGAGATAGGCTAGAGGCTTGGGAAGAACGTCCTAGAGTTTAGGAAGTTTAGAGTTTAGGAGTTTAGGGGCTCTATCGCTGAATATCTCAAAATGGCCCAAGCCCAACAAACGCCAGATGCACAAACAACAAAGATCAAAGGCCTAAAGTGGTTCCGGGACTTGGCATTTAGGTCTTGGGGGTTTGGCAAACGAGAGTCGATTTGGGAGTTTCTGAAATCAGGCGCACCTCATTTTGGGGTCCTTATAATAATAAGGATCCGATTTAGGGTACTGTATTAGGGTCCCCCATTTTCGGCAACCCCCATTTCGGTCGAAACACCTGGTAGCTTCCGCCATGATCTCGTGTGGAAGAGATGCATAGACCCCCATGATCTCCTGTCTGTCCTGCTCTCGTCCAGGCGGTTTAAGGTTTAGGGTTTGGGGCTGTGTCTTGGGTTGTTTTCGGGGGGGGCTTGCTGGGTTAAAAGAGGGCAACGATCCTAGAGTCGTTTGCACTGACCGCGCAGCCCAGCCAACGAAGAAAGCTTAGTCTCAGAACGTCATGTCAAGTAGCATGGTGCACTCACTGTCGGAAAGCGTTGCTTGTCAATGTGCGCAAACAAAAAAAACAGAATCGTATACGTACATATGCTACATATAAGCATACACATGCATGTGCCTATATACATACACATTTACAATATGTATGTATATATATATATATGTATATATGTATGTATGTGTGTGTATGTACATCTACATGTAAATGTATATGCATTTATGCGTGCATCTGCATTCATACATACATACATACATGCATACATACGTGTTGTGTGTATATATGTGCATGTATTTATATACTCATGCAAGAACATGGCCGGACAGTTTCATAGTCATATATGCGTATACATAACATATACTCATGTGCAGGTGCTACCCATGGATACATACACGTCTCTTATTATGTGTAAAGGCACATGCAAGCATGCATGCATACAAGCATAATTACCAACAAACATACATACATCATGCATACATCTCTCTCTCTATAATTATATATATATATATATGTATATGTACACATACACATATACATCTCTAGGTCTCTCTCTGTTTGCGTGTGCTTGAATATAGCATGATGCATTGAAGTTCAAGCCTTAACAGGAGGCTTGCTTCTACAGGAGGTGATTATCCCTCAGGCTCTAAGTATGCCAGTAGTACTTACTTTGGGGTCGAAGCCTGGAGATAGCACCAAATTACAACCTTTCTGGGCACGTTCTGACCTTTCTCAGGGTTATGCTGTATGTCAGGCCAAAATTCAACGATCTCAGTCTCGTTAGTGCTCCCAAGCCACAGAGTCAACCTAGGCAACCCCACACGCTCTCTTCGTATTGATAGCATCCAACATGCCATCTGTGACGCGCAGCCCTGAAGAACCTTGAGTGGGCTTTGCGTGTACTAATGCCATAAGGCCTTTGGAACCAAACTGACGTCGTTTCGGGCCGTGCCCTACAGAGGTTTTTTGTGTTTTCGAGATGGTCCGCTCTGCTGCAAGCCAAACCCCTTGAGCATCGAAGACTCATGTTCTCAGTCTAGTGTTTAGAGTTTGGGGTTACGGCTTTTGCGTCTAGGGTTATTTCGGGATCAGCCTGGTTCAGGAGTTGAGACTTTAGGTTTTGGGTGTAGAACGAACACGTGACGGCGTGGTGACCCTTGCTCTTGCGGAGGGAGTCGGTTGCGAAAGGAAGGGCCACAGCTCGTGTGGACGCTGGTAGAGCGTATTTCAGATTTCGTTCAGGAGCCACACTCATTTCGATGACCACTGGGTTGTCCGTTTCTTGCGAAGGCTGGAGACTCGAGTTGTTGCAGATTGTGCATTGTTGTTGAACAGCTGTCCCCAAGTATTAAGTAAGACATTACCTTCACTCACTTCTCCCTTCCCTGGTTGGGGCCTATACAGGGTATATCCAGTACCAGAAACCCCTGAACCCAGCGTCTTTACATGGTACCTTCTTTGGCTTTTGGAGACCTTGGGCTATTACCCCATGCAAACTCAGGGCACTTTCCCTAAGCTTCAACTTCAACCCGAAGCCCGAGGACCCTACTTGGAGGGTCGGGGGACTTAGTAAGTAGGTAGTAAGTAGATTTATAAGTGCCCTAAAAGGGACCCTAATTGGGGGTATGGTACTTATAAGTCCCTGAAATAATCAGTTACTAAGTCCCCCGACCCTCCAAGTAAAACACAAACCCGTCCTGGAGCTGGTAGCCGTCTCTGAAGATGAGTGGAGCATCCTTTTCCCAAAGACCCTGATGGCCAAAACGTGCCAGGAAGTAGGCCAGATTCCAGTCAAACCTGAAATCTGTGGGTTTAATTAGGGCTTTGAGATTCTCGCAACTCGGACAATGCAGGGGAGGATTCTCCGAGTTGCAAGCTTTGGGTTTGTAGAGTTTAGGGCTTGCTATACCCCACTTAGAACCACACTAAAACCACGAATTTTAATCTTCTCTCGGGCGTTATACGACCAAGAATAAACAAAAATGATTCCTCAGGGGACTATAGCTTATGGTTGGTGAATTTGGTGGATTTGCGTTCAGGGAGCAAGGTTGAAGGTTCAGGGTGTGGCTCGGTTTAGGGTTTGGGGTTAGGGTAGTCAAAGGGAGCAAGCTTTTCGGGAGTGGCCTCCGGGTGGGTCCAGAACCACGGGGAAGGTGTTGGCTTCTCTAACTTTGCGTGGAGGTGCCTAAACTAAACTCCCCAGGCCAAGCACATTCTCGGACGATGCTGCAAGCACTGTTCTTGCCTTGTGGTTTCCGAAAATACCCTAATATAGTTCCCTAAATAGTAGGATCCTCATTATAGGGGCCCCAAAATAAGGGGTACCCCCTCCGCCCCATTTTCAGAAACTCACACAAGAATACCCTGTAAGGGCCACGGACATGGATTCCAGACCCGGAAGCGGGTCAACCACTGCCACAAGAGAGCACTCGCCGTAGCTGCCAACCCCCAGATCCCTTACTCCGCTAATGAGGTCTCCGGTTTAGGGCTTACCGGAACTCTGAGTAAGCTACCTTCACTAGGGTTCCTTCTTCGGATTACCGTGTATAGGTTTTTCGGGTCCAGGTAACGAATGCACACCCACAACCGCCACTTGCAAGAGTTTGAGTGCGATCAAGGTACCCCTGGATGTTTCCAGCGCTGACGACGGCATCCCAGATACCATCCCTGTTCTGCCTCACGATGATGTTGTAGACTTTTTTGGCGGCGGAGTGATCCACAAAGTTGATGAAAGCCAGCTCGATGTTGCAGTCTGCCCGCTTATCGAAGGGAACGTACAGAAAATCAATCTGCGTGAGCTTCAGTCTGTTCTCCCGTAACCATTCCACGATCCTCTGCGCATCCCAATCTTCTGGCAAGCGCCGGAGCATCCTTTTCCGTAGTTTCGTGCATTCCCCTTCGGGGAAAATGCAAAATAAAGGTAAAACACTGTCTTGGGAATATCTAGACTCGAATTTAGTACCATTTCCCTCATCCCACTTGGTGAGGCTTATATACCGCTTACGCCTGAAGCACAGCGGACAGGACTGAAAAATGCCAAGAAACGAGCGGACAGAGAACAGACAGATACGGCTTAGTTTTTTGGATAGGAGTACCAACGAAAAGACAAATTACGAGAAAAACCCTTAACGAGAGCAAGACAGACACAAACACGGAAAGGACACACAATAACAGGCCACGATCTACTGCACGTTAGTAATGCTGCGCAGAAGAGAAGCAACGATAGTACCCACATAATCCTCGCACTACCTGCAGCGAGAAACAGAAACAGCACTGCAAGCTGTAGGTATCGGCCGGAAGTGTTAGCAAGTCGAGAACGACAGCGGCAACGAGGGTTTTGGGGTTTAGGGCTTAGGGATCTCCATCAGCAAAAAGACTCAATAAAGGCCATTGAATTGTGATAATAAGGTATCTAATACATAAACCTCAACAAACGAACATCCAAGCATCAAGGTGGTAGCCCCGTCTGTAAGGCCGCTTCTCCTCTGCGGGCGCATGGCGCGTGCAGAGGCGGTCTGACCGAGTCGCACTACCTATAGGCTTATATCCTACCCCTTTTTTAAGGTATTCTATATGGGATATCCTAACCATAGAACTAGGGAACCAAAAAAAGATGTAGGGTATGACCCTCTAGGTAGTGCTAACGAAGGGCCACAACACTTGGACTAGGGTTTGGAGTATACCAAAGTACACAGAGGCTCCATAGTAGTTCCTTTTTGTGATTACCTTAATTATAGGATTCTACATACGAACCCCAAAAAGGAACTACTATGGAGCCTGAGGGTATAAGTGTACACGGATTACAGGGGTAGATCAGAAGAGAACAACTGAAAAGGGGACTCGTAGTGCAGATCATAAACTACACCTATACTATGCACGCTGAGTCTGGGAGTTGTGTGTCATGTCAGCAAGTTTATGACCGCGCGTAGCCTTTGTAGTGGATAAGAGGGTGTCCAGAGCTTGATCAGGCTCCTGAGTTTCACATAGCTCTAAACCCTGAAATTCTGCAACCTGTCTGGCCACCTGCAGTCACAATGGCCAGCTTGAGCAAACATGGCCGAAGATTCATCACCGGTCTCAGACATGAGATGTGCTGAGGCATCAGCTAGATCAGCCAGAGTATGTTTGACAACTACCCATAGGCTCCATAGTAGTTCCTTATTGGATTACCAGATTGTAGGGTTCTAAATATGAACCTGCAAAAGGAACTACTTTGGAGCCTCTGGGTAGTGAGGTTTCCACAGTCTTCAGCAACTACTGCCGGCGCGCGATGGCGTGATGTGAAGAAGCCATGCAAACATGGTGTTTTAATGTGAAGGGCGTTGCTATTAGCGGTGAACCAACAGGTGGAACACGAACCCCAAACTCCCAGCAATCAAACCTTGGGACACTTCGGACTACGCATCTAGCCTACAACCCAGAACATCAATCCTCCACAAGCATCCATTCTTGGTGACAGTGCCTCACAGTGCTGGATAGCTTACTTTGGTGCTTTTGTTTCGCTATGGCCCTCTGCTGTTGCTGCATGCTTGGGCAACCTGATCCCTTCACACACCTATACCATACAACGAACCAGGAAACCATCTGGGCTTTTACGTAACCAGGGAGAAAAAAGCATAAACTCTGTTTTACAATGGTTCCTTTAAGAAAAAATTAGAGTATGGTACTCCAAAGCCCAGCCATCAAACCCCTGCACCCCGAAGGCATGTAAAACCCTAAGACCCAGAATCAGAACATGATGTTTAAGCAGATTAGATCAAGCTTGATACAACCTTGGACCCTTACATATACCCCTGGCCTGTATGTGTATACATGCAAACACATATGTGGGTGGTTGTCAACATCATGGTCCTTTTTGGGTCCCTGTTATAATACGGCACCTATTATTTAGGGTCCCCAAAAAGATCCATGTGTATGTGTATACCTGCCGGACCGCCACTTCCATCGAACTTCGGCATAGGGTAATCTTTATGACTTCCAATCCGAGCTAAAGTCCGCAAGCACAACTTTTTCGTAAGAAGGCGGAAGAGAATCTGAAGCACCAGTCTTAAGTAAAACGAAGCAAACAGAAATCTGAAGAACATCCGAATCAAACTACTCATGCGACGATTGTGACTACGGCTAAGACGACGGCAGCTAGGACAAGCACCGAAAGCAACTGCAACGCAACTACATGGGCAGTTCTCTCAATTAGGGTGCCGTTTCAGGTCCCTCAAATAGTACGACGCTCCCTGAAGAGGACCCTAAAACCCTGCAGAACCCTCCGTTGACCCTTAAAGAAACCTCGTAGAAACCCCTTTTAGAAGATCCTTTTAAAGGAGCCTAAAAGGGACCCTATCGTTATAGACCTACCTGCATTCTCTAGGCGGACGTTGGCTAATGCCTGGGCTGGGCTGGCCTGGTCCTCGGGCCTCGAGCCCCTCTAAACCCCTAAACCCTAACCCCTACTTGGAGGGTCGGGGGACTTAGTAACTGGTTATTTTAGGGACTTATAACTACCATAACACCAATTAGGGTCCCTTTTAGGGTACTTATAACTCTACTTACTACCTAGTTACTAAGTCCCCCGACCCTCCAAGTACACCCTACCAGAACCCCAAATGACCACACCAGAGACTCCTATATGGGAGTTTCCCTAAATAATGGGATCCTGATGATAAGGTAGACCCTGAACCCTAAACCCTTCATTCCAGTTTGCCTTCCCATTGTCTGAAAACTCGCAGCCCAACATTTCAACTTCCCCATACAATTGGGAAGATCACTTATGGCTTTCACTTCTGATGTTATGCTAAGTTCGTTCTTTCCGATTGCGCCTTATCCTCCGCTGTTTAACAAACATCGGAAGTCGCGAAGCGATCTTTTTGTAGACTAGACCTTGCCGGCCTAAACCCCAAAATCAGCAAAACACCAAAAGCCTTAATATACTACATACATATATTATCCTACAATATACTATAATATCTGAGCCTGATGAGCCTTGTAGAATGCTTCCAGAACAGCAGGCAACACCCGTAAATATAAAAGTTGAAAGAAACTTTGCAGAGCACGGGGACCCTTGGAAAGGGAAGGAACCTAGCGGAACCGCAACCGCTCTGAACACTGTCAACCCTATACCCTATACCCTAAACCCTGAACCCTAAACCCTAAACCCTGAACCCTAAACCCTAAACCCTGAACCCTAAACCCGAAACCCTAAACCCGAAACCCTGAGCCCTAAACCCTAAACTAAACTCCGTCTGCATCCCAGGCACCCGAGGTAGGTCATGCAAGCCGCGGTCTGGTTCCTGATGGTCTCTTTAGGGCTTAGAGCTTCTCGGGCTTTAGGGTTTTAGGGCTTAAGGGCATTGGGGCTTTAGGGCTGAGGGTTCTGGGTTTAGGGCTTAAGGAGGGCTTTTCCAGCTTTAGGGCTTAGGGACGGCTTTTTCGGCTTTAGGGCTTAGGGTTCTGGGTTTAGGGCTTAGAGAGGGCTTTTCGGGCTTTAGGGCTTAACGGCATTGGGGCTTTAGGGCTTAGGGTTCTGGGTTTAGGGAGGGCTTTTCGGGCTTTAGGGTTTCTTTTTAAGTGCAACAGCCCCTTTCTCCGCAGCAGCAAAGTCAGAAGCTTGCTTTAGGGTCTTAGTTCACAGGGCTTAGGGCTCTCCAAGGAAACTATCTACTAAGACTTGTCACTCGGAAGCCTTCGGATATCATACAACCCCAAACCCTCAACCCTACGGTTGATGATATAAATCCTGCATTGCCTTAAGGACCTCTACACTATGGGAAATGTGGCATATTCCTTATTATGGGTCATGCAGGATTTATATCATCAACCCTCGCCCTGTTTCTTACCATCCGGTGGGCCTGACTGTGGAGTTTAGGCTTCAAGGCCCATAGTAGGAGCCAGCAAGTTGGAATGTTCATTTCCTCCTGCCCTGGAAGGGAAAGCGTAGTCGGAATCCTAGCATTTAATCAATCCTGCAACCATGTTTCAACGTTCTGGCTTACAACCCAAAGCACAAACCCTAAACTCTACTGCAGGGATTTATCCAACTCGCACAAAGAAGCCAAGGATTCAACCGACGAGTGTCCGAGCCAGTTTAGGGGTGCGATTTAAGCTTCTCTGAGGGTGTAGGAAAGTAGGATTTAGTGGTCTATGGTCTAGGGTGTAAGTTTGTTTCAGGAGTCTTCATGGGCTAATTACACCGATTGGAACATTTTCGCAACGCCTTTATCGGATATTGAAGGCTGTGAGACAGGGATCTTAACAACTGGAGTTTGGGGTAAGTGTTATACACAGCATATTCATGCATGTGGCATATGTTAACAGAACGGCTTTGGCTGACTACTGTTCAGGCCTTCGGAATATGGTGGGATCCCGGAGTTGGTGCATGTCTCCACGAAGCAAAAGGTACCCCTACCTACATTCCCCTTTGAAGGTGAGCAACAAGTAACATTTTCGGAGATCCCTAGATAAGAAGAAAATCCTAAGCCAACAAAACGAAAGCAACTAATCCTAACTCTACAAAAACACAAACAAACGCACACATGAGCCTTGAAGCTAGAATCTACATTGAAGTTGTGTGGCTGCTCTTGCTTTATTGGGCCTCACTTTTTACTGTAGGAAAAGAGCACTACCTGTTGTCTGCATTGTAATTCCTTGGCTTGGTTACCAGTGCTTCTTTTGTCGGCTCGTAGCCGTCACTTTGGATGACCAAAGCAGGAACTAAAATGCAGATTATCGGCTTTTGAGGAAAAGAGCACTCGCTAGGGACGCAGGGGAAGGGAAAAGGTTCAGGTTTTGTGCTTCGGCTTGAGGGAGTTGTGCCTCGGGTTGCGATTCCCGCGCGGAGTTTATATTTTCGGGTGTACTTGGAGGTTCATGAATAGTTATAAGTATGTAGGGTGATAAGTAGGGTAACTATACTTGTAACCCATACTAGGGGACTTCTAACCCCACTCATAATGACTACCCATGAACCTCGAAGTAGGCCCTAAACCCTATACCCTTATAGAATCCCTATAGATCCCTTAAACGGACCCTTAAGCGAAGCCTTATACCTACCCATGAACCTCTAAGTAGGCTTGCCAAGCATCACATACACTTCTTCGCCCCCAGGCGGCCGGTGCCAAATCACCGGCGGGAACATGACCTGAGTAGTCGAACGTGCAAAATATAAGAGCCTTAATAATTAGAATAGGGTTTAGGGGCCCATTATACTGTAACTATAGAAAGACTATATTATGTGTGGGGGCGGGGGGAGGTGTATTGCAGTTGAGTCATGTCGGGACTATAGCGAAGGGCTTGGTAGGAACGAGCCCTTGGTAAGCCATTGAGCTCAGGATGACGAGGATGAACGCTAAAACCTAAACACCCCAATACAAACGGCTCATCACAAAGAGTTGGGCTTTGGGGGCATGTTATTCTATGTAATCATGCTGGAGACTAGAAATGAATACTATTAGTAGGTTTTTTCCCTCACAAGTATACTATACTGGTACTTAGGCCCATTAGGGGACTTTTAGTATGTGTTCTGACTTCGGCATCGCAACGAAAGCCCGGAAACGGATGGCAAGTGTCGGGATTTGGCGAGCGCTGGGGCTCACCATGGGGGGGTTAAGATTTGGGATGAAGGGTTTAGGGTGGTTCAGGGTTTGGGTTTAGGGCTTAGAGTTGGGGTTGAAACTTTGAGGCTTAAAGGCTCAGAGTACACAACTTTTCCAAAGTTCGGCATCCTCGGGCTCCGGGTTTTAGACAGTCCTGTCGGACACCCCAAAGCTCCAAGCTTGCACCCTAACTAGTAGGGTTTTGGCTGCGGGCTTCGGGTTAACTTTCCCTGACCATGCACTGCATGTCAATTCCCAAGATTGCTGCCCAGCAACTGGAGCGGGAGCGTTGTCCAAAGCTGCGACAGCAGCCGAACTGCCTCAATCAACGAACGCCAGAACAAACCAGAAAAATCATACAAATCAGGCTCTCCAGTTTTAACAAACCCGGATACAAGACATTTCGACACCCGCAGAAATCCTCTGCATACTTACGGGCGGTAGCCCCTAGCAACACAGTTAACCATCTAATGATGACGGTAGGGATATGTATATAATTTATGTTAACAAGAAGTCATTACATATGTATAAACGTACATGTTTATAGCAAGCGTTGATGCACCTTTGTGTTTCCACCTCCAGCATCAACACTGAGACCCCAGCCCGTCTTGTTTATAAGCACGCGGTCTGTTTATAAATTCTTGTAAACTCCATATGTCCATGCACTTAGAGCTTAATGTAAGGGAGGAGGGGATGGCGGGGGCACACTCTCTGCGTGATGTTCCAAGACCCCTCCCCTCCCCCCCTCTTCTGCCTCAACCTCCCCCCCGGATTGGCGTAAAAACTCAAGCCGCGCAGCAAGCTGCTCTCGCTCGCTCTCTCTCTCTCTCTCTCTCTCTCTCTCTCTCTCTCTCTCTCTCTCTATCTATATCTCTATCTATATCTATATATATATATATATATATGTATGCATAGGCTTCCCCACGAAGGCTAATTGACGATTGCAACTCAGCCCCTAGGGGTCTGCAAGGGCATATTTGGGCTTGACGGGTGTAGTCTAGGAGTCGAGGGCTGTAGGGCTTTGGGGTCCAATTTCTGGGCTTCACGATCTGAGGTTCTGGTGGCGAACCCCAGGGGTCCAAAGGACCCAATAATCAGGTACTCATTTTTGGGATAGTAGTTACGTAGGTTAGGATTTTGGAGAGTATATGATTATCAGGTACTTGGACCCTTGGGGGAAGAAAGAGAAGAACGACATGTCAGGGAGAGTTCTTGTTGTCATTGTGTAGCCAGACCTTGAGAACCAGGTGTCCTGATCGGAACACCAAACAACACATCCGGAGCTTTATAAAAAGCGCCCGAGCCTCTCGTGAGCACACGCCCCTTTGGCAGTAAAGCTTGGAAGTGGAAGCAAACAGGGGATCGAGGGTCCTTTAGCGAGGCCCCTAATTATATTGGACAAGTAGGCCGCTGGCGGGGTATCGCTGCACTCGTGCGAATGCTTACGGTTTTCAACCCTCAACGCTAAGGAAGGAACCTGACTAAGAATCCCTGGCCCTACAGCCCAAAAATACTAGGATTCATATAAGGAACCCTTGATCAAGGCCCAAGGTATCTTCATCAGGCTCCTACACTAAACGGTTTAGGGAGGATTCAGGGTTCGGCAGTTCAGCAATCCAGGGTCTTAGGCAAAATAGAAGCTCAATTCATATGGGAGGGTCCTCAATAAGGATCCTTCTGTGTTGTTTACTATACTGGGGTCCCCCACTTTCGGAAACTCCCATATGGAAGCCTTACCATCTATTCCGACCCCAATGGAAAGCCGAAGGTGGATCTGCAATCAAGTCCTTCGGGGATCCTCTGACAGTCCTTCGGGGATCCTCTGACATCATACTGTAACGGACCCCAACTCTTTTCTAGGTGTTAAGGCCCCGATGGAGACTCCCCTTACGGGGGCCCAACTCCATCTCCCAATTCCATCTCGTGATGAAGAAACCCGAAGTTGACAATATTCTGAAGCTCCAATAAGGTGCCTACACCCTAAACCCTAAACTCCTTAAACCCTCCGCCCCCCTTCACAGAAACAAGTGTGACTATCCACATCCACCCAGGATCCTGAATGAAGCTAAAGACACTGCAACCGCAAACGCCGTAAGCCGTAGCCCACGGAGCCTACACCCTTGAACGATCCCTTATTGAAGGTAGGTATACCTAGATTATCAAGACATCCCTGATATGACATAAGGATTATTCCTTAGCTAAGGTATATTGGTAGATAGGTAATCATCAGCTCACGGCGGGCCTCTGAAAGCATCCATGTGTCCTTTCTCGCCGTATAAACTGTCCTGAAGCGAAGCTGAAGGTCATGTTTGTGGGACTGTTTGAGCCCTAAACCCTAAACCCTAAACCCTAAACCGTCCAGAAAAAAGGGTATTGGAGCTTTGCTGGGCTAAACCACAACTGAAGGCTTTGCAGTTTAGAACATGCAACTTAAGGGGTGTTGGGGGTTCGTTGAAGTTTAAAGCTTCAGGAGTTATAAGTCCTGGTAGGTCATTTTGAGGTTAGCGTAATCAGGGCTTAAGCTGTTTTGCACTAACATATCCTACACCCAAAGCCTTAAAACGCCAAAACAACATGCAAACCAAGAGAAATAAGAAAGGTATACCCGAAGGGTCCAAAGAACCGACTAGGTAGGTACCTAGCTTTCGAATAGTAGATATGCAGGCTAGTAGCGGCTACTAGGAGTATTTGCGGGAGCATATTATTAGGCACGTGGATGCCTAGCGGTATGCAATGCTCCGAGCACTTTCTCCCTCAGGCTCCAAGTGCCTAGACCTACTTGTCGGGTATCATGGGGAACTAAAGGTTAACCTTTTGGTTACGTAGGGACTATACTACCCCAAAAAGGTTAACGGTTACCTACTCTGCTGCAACGTATATAGTACATGCGTAAGCCGGAAAGGGGGCCACTTTCAGGCCGAGGGATCTACAATGTACGTACATGGGAGTTTCCGAAAATGAGGGGTGCCGCTATTTTGGGGGTCCTTACAATAAGGATCCCACTTTTTAGGGTACTATATTAGGGTTCCCTATTTTCGGAAACCCCCGCATGGAGCCTGAGGGTCTGTAGCTCTGACCATGGCGTAGGGGGCTTTGGCAAAGCCGATCGTGGGCAATACTGACACCCAAACTCATATAATAAGGGTACCATAAGGGATCTTCTAAGGAATCTATAATGGTTTGAGAAGGGTTTAGGGTATAAGGGTCCATGTACTCATGTAGTATATACACTGGCCTTAATGTAGTCACTATACAGGTACTTCGAAGCTCATGTATCTCTATATGGGTACACGGACCCTTAGGGTGACAGCACCTTGCCGAAATCAAGACTCCCTTTACTTGTGCTGGCCTTTTTACAGCCTCTGAAAGATGCTCGTGAAGAAGATCCTGCTAAGCCCCGGGCTATGTAGGAGCCGGAAGTATTTTAGAAGAGGTTTTCGGGGTGTATGATAACAGAAGTTGACGTTACTGCTATCACGTATTCCGACCAACCCTCACCCCCTAAACTATACTGAACTTAGACTCCTAGCAAAAGTTATAATTTTAGCTGTTTCTTAGGGATTATAATAACCACAAACAAAAAATTATTTTCCAAGTACCCCTAAGTAAACAAAGCAGCTTGATCATGGCTCACGGTTCTTCGTACTTGGAGCTCTCATATGCTACAGGCCGGGCCCAAAGGAATACAGAGAGTTTAGGGTTTAGGGTTAACCGGGTTTCGGGTATAAGCCTGAACGCTAAACCCTCGCAAGACCCGTTATGGAACCTTTCAAGGGAGGCAAGACCCGAGAAAGAAGCCTTAAAGAGATCACTTATAGCATCCTACCCTAAAACCTGAAATCGCAAACACCTCTATCACCAGCAGCCTTTATGCCACGGTGAGGAATCCATTGCAGCTCTACAAACTCGGCTGGGTCGTTCCTCTCTTTTCATTAAGGCCAACTACACAGTTCGGGTTTACGCTGTCGCAACTCGGGCATGCCAAACGAGGTCTCTGTGTTCGGGTTCAGTAAGGTTTAGGGTTTTAGGGTTTAGGGTTGCAGGTACGCCATGACCAGAACCCTATGGCATAGAATCATTTACGGCAACCCTTTCAACTCTTAATCATTCAGGCCCCTGCATCACAGAACCTTGTTCATTGCAAGTATAGATCCCTGATCGTATCCCTCCATTGAAAGGAACCCTATTCTAACTAATGCTATATAGGAGCCTGTATAATTAGAATAGGGTCTTGAAGTTATATTATACTATAATCAGAATAAGGATCCCAACAAAATAGTATTGGCAATTATTAAGGTTCTATATTATAGAACCCTTATCGTAGATCCTTTATAGTAACCCTGTTTGACCCCTTTAAAGGAGATGTAGGAACCCGTATAGTAGGGAACCCTACAAAATAGTATAGGTAATTAAGGCCTCTACACTAAACGCTTGTAATAACCCTTGTAGTAACCCTTATTTTAAAGCAACCCGAAAAACCCTATAGGTAATTTTAAGGCCCCTACATCAGGGACTCGAGAGTCGCCTCTGCCAGGAAACGCTTCCGAGAGCAGAGGCACGCAACCCTAAACTTTAGGATTTGTTTTTTCAGGCTTGAGGGTTTGGGGGTTTAGGGTTCACTGGTTTAGGGCTTAGGCGTTTATGCTCTCGCAATTCGGACAATCCAGACGAGGTTTAGGGGTTTAGGGCTTCCCGTGGCTTCAAGATTTCGAGCCTCAATCTTTCCACAGCCTCGAAACACTGAAGGATAATGGCCCGGCCATGAAACCTATTGGGTTCCTGCTCACAACGCTGAATCATATGCCTCCGAACCCTAAACCTTACAGCACGAGAAAGCCCTGCTGGGGTTGGGCCGAAGCACAGAACTGACCTCGTAGCTCATTCCAGCATCCTGCACCGAAAGCTTCGGTTCCGGAGCTACTGCTGTCGCGGGGGACATCCTTCAAAGTAGCTGTAGATATCGTGTCCGTTTTGAGAATAACCCTGGCACATAAAAGAACATGCATTAATAAATGAACATAACTCATAACAACTCATAACATAGTAGACGGCCAATCTAAAACACCAGGAAGTTCCTGAGCCTGACCACTACCCATATGACACCGGATAGCCATACAGTTCTCTGAAGACAAATGCCGCAGCAAGAAACACGAATGGAACGCGGCATATGTACGAAGCACAAGCATCTTCAAACCTTAAACCAAAAATCTGTACACATTGCATAATATAGGGGCCTCAATGAGTAGACTAGGATTGGGGGGGGGGTTCCGTATTATAACTGCCAGAGGAACGGTCTCCCAAAGGTTTACCTTTTCAGGACCTACCATGAAGAAATGATTGACCCAAAGACTCCAATGTCCCTTAATTAAGGAATATTCCTTAAATCATGTTAGGGATCCTTCTAGAATTTAAGGTATATTCTTTAATTGAGGTGTGTTGGAGTTTCTGGGGATACGGAGGAGCACAAAAAGGATACTTTAAGACCTGCCTTTCTCGGGCTCCTTATTAAGACTTCCTTGCATGACGTCCCTAAGAAGGCAAGCTCTTTTGAGTTGAGGTAATACCTAGACATTTCCGAAACCTTGGAGTCCAGGCCAAATCGGCCGTTCGGTAAAAACTTTGCGGCCTAGGATTTAGGGCTTCGCGCTTAATGTTCTCCCTTTAGCCTACAGCCCTCAAACCTTCAACAACCCTATAAGCCCTAAACTAAAAACCTTAAACAGTTTTTTTTGCTGCTACTGGACTCAAGTCTAGCCAGACAAACTCCACACCCCGAAACCTACCCTAAAGCCTAAACCACTGAAGTTGCGTATGCGGAATGCCAACTCGCAATCCTCCGAGCTCGAAACCCTCAAACCCTAATGTAGGGGCCTTAATAAATGAATAATTGGAATAGGGCTTTGGGGGTTCCTTACTTCCACTAGAACCTAATATACCCCAAACCCTTTTGCTGCAGGCCCTAAACCCCTAAACCCTAAACCCCAAACCCTATTCTAATTATTACACGGCCCCATCTTAAGCCATCCTCCAGGAGGAGTTTCAAGGGCTCCGCGCGCCCCTTTAGGGGCCCGTCATGGTAGACCAATGTCCACTCCTGGTGCTGCTTTCAGTGAGGAGTTTACTGCTGAGGCTTCAGGGATTTAGCATTGCATGTCAGGGTTGGTTTTGGGTAAGCGTTGAAACTACGGCGCCGCTCTCGAAGACCTGGACCAGACGAGCTGCTGCCACTGGCCCTGTGCTTCCGCCGTTAACGGGTTTATTCTTGTATTTTGAACTTGGCAACTGTCAGAAGATTAGTTCATTCCAATGCTGAAGCTGGGCTCATGAGCAACTCGGCCACTTGCAGCAGAGAATGCCACTTGATAAGAATGTCACCTTGGGGTCGATGTCAGGCCTCGCTACCTCTGAGTGCCAGTTAGTGTCATGCTCAACCTGGAAATCTCCGTGCTCCCTAAGCCTGTTGTGACAAGAACCACATCGATATTGATACTACATTGATATGTAAATACGTATGAAGTTGCATATATATATATATATATATATTCATATGCATATATGAATATGTATATGTATATATATATATATATATATATTTCTATATACTGTACATGTAGGTAAAAACCAAATGTGCAAGCATAAATAATTACAAACCTACAGAAATGGCTGCCTGTGCCCCTCCTCCCCTCCCCCCTCCAAGCAACAAGAAAAACAGCCCTGAAGTCCCAATATAGAGGCCGAAGAGGGTTTTTGGGGGCCTGTATATTATTCTTATCATAAGGAACCCCCCCCTCAACAAAAAAGTAGTGGTAATTATTAAGGCCCCATCCTAAGTGCAGACCTCCACCCGTAAACTTTGCCGAGATTCAGCCATGGCCGACGCCAATCGCTTCAGCCAGAGCCAGGAAATCCGAACCCCGAAGTCCAAGGTCGTATGAGGTTTTTTCGGCGGCTTTAAGGCGTTCTACAAGAAATGATTAATAAAACTTGACGGCGTTCGCGGGGTTCCTAAGTGGTTTTCCCTTGAAGAGCCCGTTTAGGCGTCTTTATGCGGGTGGATCCTAGTGAACATGTAAATTCGTTAGGGTCTAGCATCCTGCCCAGCAACATTGGAGGGCATAGGGCTCCAGGACCTCTCCAGAGCTTTACAGACTCTCAAGGAATCCTTCAAACTCAGAGCCGTAGATGGTGAAAGAAGACTCTATACCCCAAGCACAGGAACGGCCGGAAATTTCAAACTGAGATTTAGCAATGAAGACCCATCAAAAGCCGGCTGCGAGGATTTTCCATGGTAAAATGTATACTTCGGAAGTCGGCGACACTACGTGAACCCGAGCCACAGCATCAAAGCCCCCAAACCCTGCACTTGAGTTTGAGAAATAGAGATGACAAAAACCTATATGCCGTCCAACTCTTCCAAATCCTCCCGAACCCCTAAAAAATCGGAAACACACTCCATTCATCACTGACACTTCAGCATGCAGGCTCCTCTTTTGCTGCTCTCATGTTTGGTGGCACGTTTTGGTGGCACCAAGCATTCCCTCCCATCCTGTCACGACCAATCCGACTTTGGATGCAGCTCTCGCACGGAAAGACAGGGGCTGCGGATTCTCCGGTGACGCCATGAACGAATAAAGGAGCGCTCCTTTGTTTTTTGTACTGTTACCCAGAGGCTCCATAGTAGTTCCTTTTTTAAATATGAGCCCCCTAAAGGAACTACTATGGAGCCTTAGGGTAATTGCAAAAGCGACGACGCTCAAGCTGAAGAGCGCGGAAAGGGCTCGGCTGGGAGGACCGAGACTTATATCTCTCACGGGTGGTGCCGACAGGGATTACGGTTTGGAGTGGGCTCTGTTCTGAGTCTATACTCAGCTCACCTATGTCCTGAAACTCCCCGTTACTTTAGCTCAATCAAGTACTCGCGCATAGGTTGGTCGTCATAGCCATTCTTGCCACCGTGGGCAAATTTCACATCTTCCGGAGCAGTGTCTGGAATGTAGCTCCTCAGTCCCGGCTCATTGACTCATGTCGCGGACCACGAGAAGTACATTAGAGGTATACAAAGAACAGGACCGTAAGCACCCAACCTTCCACTAAATCGAAACATGCGGGAATTGCCGCTGAACTACTACTAGTACTACTACTACTACTACTACTACTACTACTACTACTACTACTACTACTACTGCTCTACTACTCTAGTGCTGCTGCTATAAGCATCTGGCACCCGAACGGGCTTTTGGGGCACAATGTAGTTATGGTATGTTATGGTGTGGTTGGAAAGGATAGATAAGGATAACAGTTACTATAGTTCTTTCAATGATTACACCCTGGCTAGCCAGACATGTTCAATCGCAGCAGTCGGAACATGGGGTTTGGGAAACGACATTCAGCGCCAAACCCGATCATAGGGTCTTACAGAGTCTATTTCGAGGATAGGCTTCTGGCAGTGTCCATCCGGTTGGTTCTGATTCGCGTTTCCATAGCTTCTCATGGGCACTGGGTGCAGTCTTCAAGGTTTCCGCTGCCTCATCCAACTCAGAAAAGGCACACGGTTGACCCAGAAACCCGCTCCCTTCAATCAGACATGCACAAAACATACAAACATGCAGACAAACAAACAAAAAACAGCACATACGTACGTACGTACATACATGCATACCTACATGCATGCATACATACGTACACACATACATACAAACACACATACACATGCACATACACATGCACATGGGCACACACATACACTGGCACATACACATATGCACACATACACCTGCATATGCCATGTGCAAATGTACATACATACATACATACATACATACATACATACATACATACATAATACACACACATACACACACATCTACATACGTACATTTTAGCACTCGCGCTCGAGATGTACATACATACATACATACGTACATACATACATACATACACATATATATAAATAAATATAAATATATATAAATAAATATATATATATATATATATATATATATACATACACACACACATACACACATGCATGTATGCATATACATATACATATACATATACATTTACATATACAGATACATATACATACACACATACTGCGCACGTACATATGCCGTAATACGCACACACACACATGTATCGACGGGTGCAGTATGTATTATCAAACCCCTGCATTTTCTCGTAAGACTCGACACCGAAAAATCCATAACAATCCTAAACCCTAAATTCCACCCGAGGCGCCAGGTGACGTCGCCATCTTTGTTGACGGAGTCAAAAAGCCTTGGGCGAAGTCTGTGCTTGCCGCCGCGAACATTCGGATTTCGAGCTTGGGATTGCCTCACGCTTTGAGGGCTTAGGGATGTTTAGGGTTTAGGTGCACCGGTGGCGACACCTGACACCACTTTACCTGTGGCTCCCCAGGTCTAGCTACACCAGCATGTACGAGATAACCCTTCCAAAACGTCTTACTTTTTCTCTTAAACTATTCTTGAACTAGAGTCTTAGCTTTAGCGTTGGGGGGGCTGTGCTTTTTGAGAGGATCCCGGAGCCTCAAACCCTTTCGGTTCAAGCAAGCACCCAGAAAAGAACCTTGAGAGTCTGTGCCCAAGGGGTCCTATGTACTGTTATGGGGAATACTTCCCCAAACCATAATAGTAATTCCTAATATAGAAACCGTAGAAACCTACATTCGACTATACCGGTACTTTGGACCCTTTGGGGTGGCTCTTGGCGTCGGCTCAGGGTCCGCAAGAATCAAAGGGGAAAAGGAGGGACCCTTAATGGGGACCCCTAGCCTATAATGGGCTATATAATGGGTATATAATAGCTATATTAAGGGTATATACCAGGGGTCCTTATTAAGGGTCCGTCCTTTTACCCTTGGAAAGAAACCTCAAACCTTAAGGACCCTAAGCCCACAAACCCACACGCCCCAAACCCCAAACCTTCAACTCAAAGCCCTGAAGCCCCGGCACCCTGCGTCCCGAAAGCCCCAGCGGAACACCCGAGTTTCACTCACGTTCAACCAGAGAAACTCGAGGTTTCGAGGGCTTCGGCGCTCACACTCGGTTTAGGGTTTAGGGGTTTGCGATTCGGGGTTTTGGGAGTTCGACTGCCCAATACTTTAGAAGCAGAGGGTAGTCCACGAGGACTCTCGCGCCTTCAGGTTGTCCGGTTCGTGACTGGGGTTCTGATTGGCGAAGGAGGGGGACGGAATGGCAGGGAGGGAGGAAGGGGGAGGCAGATAGAGAGAGAGAGAGAGAGAGCAAGGGTGCAAGTGGATGTGTGTCCGCATGGATGAACGGCTTCCCGACTGCAGGTGCCATGAGACGTTCCAACATTTTCACTCGTAACTCTCTGCCTAAAACCATGAACAAAGCCGTGCTGGAATGGGCTGAGGTTAAGGGCTTTGTAACTTAACCGGTAGGAGAGGACCAAACCCCCGAGCCCCCAACCCCCCAGAAACGATTCAAACCCTGAACCCTAACCCCTAAAACCCTAAACCAACCCTAAGCTCAAGTGGCCCGGGCTTTCCGTCGTGGAAAGAACCCAGTAAACGACCCGGCGCCACGTAGACCTCAGGTCACACTTCGGCTCGGCTCGGGCTCAGGGAGGATTTACAGCCGTTCGGTGAGCCGTTGCTGTTCCGCGAGACCCCCCAACTTGGAGGTTCATGGGTAGTCAGAAGTGGGGTCATAAGTCCGCGAATATGGGTTATAAGAAAAGTTACGGTACTTAAAACCACCCATGAACCTCCAAGAGTCCCTAAACCCTAAGCCTCACAGCCAAAAAAGAAGCCTGCGGCCCTACAGCCGTCTACGGCGTGGTAACCGGTTCGGACTGAGAGCCCTTCAAGCAGAAGTCTCTATACCCAAAGACCTAGAAGGGTTCCTTTAAGGGACCTATAAGGGTTTAGGGTTTGACATCCCTTATTTAAGGAATAAACCTTAGGGTTGTTTTAAGGGTTCCTTTAAGGGATCTATAAGGGTTCAGGGTTTGGGGTCTCCAGAGACTCCAATATCCCTTATTTAAGGAATATACCTTTGGGCTCCTGTAAGGGATCTTTACGGGATCTATAGGGTTTATGGTTTAGGGTACCCAGAGACTCCAATATCCCTTATTTATGGAATAATATACCCTCAAACTCTAGTAAGTAGGATCCCCAATACGATTTAAGGTATACTCAGTATACTCCTTAATTAAAGGGTAGAGAGTCTCTGAGTACCCTAAACCTTATAGATCCCTGAAGGATCCCTTAAAGGAGCCCTACAGTCTATCCCTTAATTAAGGGATATTGGAGTCTCTGGGTACCCTAAACCCTAAACCCTATAGATCCCGTAAAGGAGCCCTAAGGTATATCCCTTAATTAAGTCTGTCTCTGGGTACCCTAAACCCTAAACCCTATAGATCCCTTAAAGATCCCTTAAAGGAGCCCTAAGGTATATCCCTTGATTAAGGGATATTGGAGTCTTTGGGAACCCCCTAAACCCTAAACCCTATAGATCCCTTAAAGATCCCTGAAAGGAGCCCTAAGGTATGTTCCTCAATTATGCATGGGCATTTGTACGGGTATGCAACCTTTTTGCTTCGAAGCCTCAAAATACCCACGAACTACAAGATGTAAACCTGATAGACCCTAGACCCTAAATCCTATACAAGCTCGGGGTCCTCATACCTAAATCAAACCCCAAACAAATGGCCCAAAACCCATAAGCCCCCTCTAACCTAACTTGAAGCGCTGTAAACAAGCCCTACTTGGAGGTGTTATAAGTATAGTTGCCTGATTCATAACCCCACTTATAGCTACCCATGAACCTCTAAGTAACTGGAGCATTTTCTCGCAGCGTTTGTCCTGCCCTGTGCCCATACCTAAGACACCCCCACCGTACCGTGCCTTGACAATTGGGCCAGTGTTTGTGTTTGGGGTAGAGGGATACATTGCTCCTGTATCCATAATAATTACTTGGGGGAGTTCTCTAAATTACGATCCCTTGTAGGGTCGTTTGCGTAATGGTGCCGTATCATTTTGAGGGACGTTAATTTAGAGAGCTACCTATAGATTCAGGCTGCGGCTGAGGCTTTAGGTCTAGGGAACCCGAAAGGCCAGAAAGAGTTTTCATGTTCTGTGGTACCCATGGACCAGAACCTCTGGAACTCGATATATACGTAGGCCTCCATTAGCGTACCTGTGCAGGAACCCCCTTAAGGCCTAAGTGTATATACTATACGGGCACATGAAGCCTTAGGGAACAGGAGAGGTTGAACACGGTTGAAAAATCAAAAGAACCTCGCGCAGGCTTGAAGCACCGCCGTGAATAGGGTCCAAGGTTATTCACACCGCACGTGCCTGTTGAGTACGTACTCTAAACCCTCGAGGTTTTCAAGGCTTGTTGCTTGGAGTTCGTCCTTCGGGGTTTAAAGTGCAGTGTCAGTCTCCCACCCCTTCTTGCAACACACAACATTTTCGGCTTCGCATCCGAATCCACAAAGAACGGCGCATCAACCAACCAGGTTAGCAACCAAGGAGGTCATGTCATTTATGCGCTCAATTTGGAGGCTCGGAGCATCTTGGAGCTGTAGGGCTGCCGAAAACCGACATACGGCTGCTAACTGGTACAACACTTCGGGGCGTACTCAACCTAAACCCTAAAACCAAACCCGAAGCGGAGCTGTATTCCAAGGCAGGTAGCGAAGGCATAGTCTAGGACGTGGTGATGCACATCTTCGAAGCTTCCACCGCCTGAACATCTCTGAAAATAAAGTTTAGTTCTGGAGGTCCTGCAGGTATCCCTATAGCGAGGATCCGGTGCCAAAAATGACTAGAACATGTTAGAATAGGTTTGTGTCGGATGTTGTGCCAATGTAAACATGAGGATCCCTCAGGAATACGTAATGGTAAGCCATGACTTAGGCTTCCATGGTTAGCTCCCATTCGTCTGAGACTCCCAGATGCCCGATGAAGGCCATAGAGGTGTTTATATAGGTGCAATTAAAGCCTTGATTGCAGGGTATCACCTTTTTTGAAGTACCACAGCCCTAAACCTACGTAAAGCCTAAACCTATGCCCTCATTCCGCAAAAAAAACCCGGCAGCCCAACGAGTTTTGAGCACAACCCTCAACTTACGTCAATCTCTTGTGCTAGCTCTAGTCAGATCGCAAGTGGCTCAAAATGAGTAAAAATGGGAGAAACTTGAAATCCTGGTTTTCCGGAAATAAAAATATGATAAACGAGAAATAAAAAAACACTGAACACAGCAACGACTCAAACAAAACAACATCGGAATGCATGTGTTCCCATACTTTCAAACTTGTCCCTTATTATTCATATTTCCCCCCTTCCTGGAAACCTGTAGTTCCTACGCTTTTCCTTAATTTCGGGTTTTGGAAGTTCTCTAGGATTAGTGCCATTGAGTCTCCTTCCCTATTTATTTCCCATTCCCCATAAACCCTTCAGTCCTATTTATTTCCAATGTATCTCCTGTGTCTGGAAATCATGGTTTCTCTAGACTTAACACTCCTAAGATTGACATAACCCTAAACCCCGTAGAGGAACCCTTCAGGGAACCTGTGCAGCAGCAGCTGAAGCCTATATTCTCGTGTACCAGCTGCCTGCGGCCCAAACAGACTATCTTTATGAGTATAACGGTTTCTATAAGGGATCTATAGGGGTTACTATAAGGGATCTATAAGGGTACTATAACCTACAGGTAGGATGTTGGGCTACAGGTAATAACTAGGTACAAAAACAAACGCAGCCTACGAAGTATTCAGAACCCTATAAGCCCGTATAAGCCCCATATGATGTAGTGGTTTCAACATAGCAAGTGCTGGCTTCCACCCTGCCTGGAGGAAGCCAGAAATCCCAAACCCGGCAGAGGTGGTTCTCAAAAAGCAGCTGGCTTCCTTGTGTGATGCTTCCCAAAAGGATCCAAGTAATAGTATGATGGTATCCCTATACTTTGGGGGTCCACATATACGGAGAACATACTTTACTAGCACGTGGACTCTTAGCGCATGCGGGATTAGCACGTGGACCCTTAGCGTATGTGGGATTTAAGGCACTAGGCTTAAGACTTGTTGAGTTCTCTGAAGGATCCCAGGCGGTGATCTGGTGGTGTAGAATTTAAAGGGCTCCTTTAAGGGATACTGAAAGGGTACTATAAGGGCTTACTTACTTTAGTCTAGTTTCGGGGATCGGGAGGGAGGTTGAGGCAGGGACTCGGATGTAGGAAAGGCTGCCGGCTCCAAGCTTAGACTGAAGGGCGAAGCATAGCAGCTGCTGCAGCAGCTGCAGAATCAGAAAGTAGAAGTAGGTGCAGAGCAGAAGCAGTCGTCGTCGTAGTGATAGTAGAAGAAGGAAGTGTGCTAGAAGTCGCAGAGGGAGGCAGCAGCAGGCGCCGCGGTAGTAGCTGTGGAGTTCGTGCGTAGCAGTAGCCAGGAGAAATTCTTACCCAACTCAAGCATTATAATGCTCTTGTTAACCATACTAATTTAATTCGTGATTGTAGCAGTACTACCTTCTATGGGTACGAACAACAGAAGTGCCCACCACAAGCGCTAGAGCCGGATTTTCGGACTAACAGGGCTCACTAAAACCCCCAACACCCTAAACCCTGAGGTCACTGACATCGTGTGCGGCAGAGGCTTTGCGCCACCCGGTTGGTAGAAACATGAGACCGGGCTTGTCGGGATTGTATAGTTTCGAATTTTTGACAGGCCGAAGCGAAAATGATGAAACAAAGCGCTCCGATAAGAGCACGGCAACTGCTTGTGCTCTTGGTGCCACTGCCTTCCGCACGAAAGACCTGTCCAATCGTCCAGCTTGATGCTATCTTTTGGCTTGGTGTCTCGAGTTGCTGAAGCTGAAACCCTTAAACCCTAAGCTCCAAGCCCTAAGCCCTAAAACCCTAAACCCTAAAACCCCAAAAACCTAAACTCTAAACCCTAAACTCTAAACCCTGAAACAGAAAGCCCTTAACTCTAAACCCTAAACCGTGAAATCTGATCAATCCAGCGGCCCACATTTGTGGAGTACGTCGCTCGCGCTAGAAGGTCGCGGACCTGCTCCTGTCCGGGTGCCACATTTGGGAGTTTCCGAAATTTAGGGGTACCTTATCTTGGAGTCCTTCTATTTAAGGATCCTACCATTTGGGGTACTATATTAGGGACTCCTATTTCATTTAGAAACTCTCACAAATTAGCTGACACGACCTATGCGCCTTCCCACGCAAGATCATGCAACTAGATGCCAGCACAAATCACAATGGGTTGACCGGTTGACTCCAAACATGCCAGCCGGTTATGTCTCCCGGCCCCGATTCAGCACGCCTTGATGAATGAAACATCGCCATCAGGTTTATCATCATGCATGGGCATCGTCCTGAGCATGAAAATAACCATTATCGCCAGCACCATCGTCTCTATCGTCATCATGACCGCCATCATCACCAACATAATCTGCAGCCTCTCAGCAAGCGCGACCGGAGAAGGAGGAGGGCAACTCTGCGACCCCCTCAAGTGACCAGTAACCACAAGCAGCCACGGGGCCGGGGGATGGGGGTGGGCTTTTCATGATGTCCGGGCCGGATGAGTTCACAGCCACCTGCTAGGATATTGTGCAGGGTCGGGCAGTGGAAGATGCAGGGTATGGGGTTAGGGCTCCCAAAGACGTCAACTGAGACGTTCTCGTAAAGTCTAGCCACCTCCAACTCTTGTCACAACTTTGAGCTTGTTTTGAATTTCATCCAGGAATCCCTGTCACCGAACTCCAAGGAAAACCCCAAGCCTAAAGACATTAATCCCATGCCGACCTCTGTGTGCTTTGCAGGTTGCTTGATTTCAAAGATCACCTGAGTTTGGTAACACGAGCGTCGAGGCCTCCCCAAGCCCGACTACTGTCTGGTTCTTAGTAGGGATTGGGGGCATGGGTTGTGAGGACGGTCATTGGGGATTATATTATATAGGGGCTACTACAGGAATCCATTCCCCCATTCCCTACTACATAAGAACCAAACAAACTACGGGGGCCTCCAGGACCAGAATTGAGCTGTCGGGCATAGCATCCGAAACCATATAACCATATAGGGACTTGAGGGGTTGAGTCACAGTACTCAAACCTCTATGTGACAAAGCTCCCTACTCCGGATCCTAAATCCTCAATCGGCACAAGCATCAGATCTGAAACCCGTGATACCCTGGATCTCCAGTTACTTAAGCAGTAGGTTACTGGGGTATATAATATATGGTTAGTAACCTACTATTTAGGCAACTGGAGCCCTAGGGATAGAGAAGCCCCCGAAGCTGCCAAAATGCGGGCCTCCAGTGAGCAGCTGGGGTTTGAATAGGGTTTAGGATTTAGGGGAATCCTAAACCTAAATTTCCGGGCTTGCGGCGACCACGTTAAGGCTTTAAGGGGTCAACCAAAAGTCTTGTATCTGATCTCCGAAGCGGTCTTTTCACAATCAAACAGGGTTTGCGGGGTGTATATATATATATATATATGTTATGTAGATATGTGTATGTATACATGTATACATGAATTATGATTTAGAGGAACCCCCTTAAGAGGCGATGGTAAATCGAGTTTGCAAGTGCGACCGCTCGCTAGCGCGCACTGCTCCCTACTAGTACTCATTAGCACTCAGCAGTACGAGCTTTGGAGAGCGCTGCTGAGTTGCACACGGGCGCTCAAAGCCAACGCTATGCCTTGGAGTGCCATGTAATCCTGCCTATAGGCCTTAGCAGGGCTTTGCGAGCCTCACGAACAAAGCCAGCTACTTAGGATTACTAGGCTCTACTAAGGCTTGCCAGCGTTTGCTAATGCTTGGCAGGTCTTGCTATCCAAATCATCGGTAGCCCGTTCCCCAAAGCATAGGACGGCCGAAGAGCTTAGTAATTACCCATAGGCTCCATAGTAGTTCCTTTTTGTACCTTTCAGGATTAGAAACATGAACCCAATAAGGAACTACTATGGAGCCACTGGGTAGGAATTACATAGGGTTTGGGTCCTTCTGCAATCATGGACTGCTAAAGCGGAAGAGGCCCAGCCACTTGTCTGTACACGCTCTCGCCGATGTTTCTCAGTTGCCACTCTTTTCCGGCCTCGACAAAGAAGACCTTGGCAACGGGCTTAGTGTATCGGTTTCGGGCTTACGGGTTAGCCTAAACCGCCAAACTCTAAACAGGGCTCGAGGTAGGTGATTCAGCATGAATGTAGGGTTACCCCCAACCACCCTCTACTATACACTACATACACCCTAAACCCAAAACGGAACCCTAAACGCTAAACCCTTACTTGGAGGTTCATGGGTAGTTGTAAGTGGGGTTATAAGTCCCCTAACATGGGATATAAGGAAAAATATCTTACTTATAACCCCACTTATAACTACCCATGAACCTCCAAGTAGGGGGTCCTGGGTAGAATTTGGGGTTAGCCAGTCTCAACTCCAGCCTCACGGCACAGTGGGCGGGTTTGGACCTTGCGGTTCAGGGCAATGCTAATACTCGGAGGTTCATGGGTAGTTAAAAATGAGGTCATAAATCCCCTAATGTGGGATCTAAATAGAGTTACCATACTTATAACCCTACTTATAACTACCCATGAACCTCCAAATACGGTTGATGATAATAGACCTGCATTACCCATAACAAGGAATATACCATAATTCCCTTCGTCTACTTTGATTGAGGGAATGCAGGAATCATATCATGAAGAGTAGTTTGGCTTGTTGGGAGCGTGGATCCATGAAATCACCCTGAACCCCAACAACTAGCACCCCTGAACCTGATCTGACTTGGCTTCGAAACGATAAAGAGTCTGAAATCTCATGCCCTCATCCCCCAAACTTGGCCCTAAACTCCAATCCTAAACCCCAAAACCCAGATCCCTAAACCCTAAACCCCCAAAAGCCAGATCCCTAAAGCGCCAAAAGCCTCAAGGCCAAACCCCTAAAGACTCTGGAGCTCCAAAGCCCTCCAGGACCCCCCAAAGTACCCCTCAAAGGGCTCTAACATGTCTCATTCATGTAGGAACCTGGTTAAGAAACCTTGGGCCTTTATTCGGGTTCCTTATATGAAATCCTACTCTTTTGGGGGGCTATAGGCCTAAGGTTTCTTAATCAAGTTCCTACATGAAGAGGTACTTAGGGGCTGCAATATAGGGTAGTTGGGCGGTCTGAGTCTACCCAAAACCTCCACAGTAGTTCCTTTTTGGGATTACCTTATATTCTAAACATGAATCCCCAAAAAGGAACTAAATATGAACCCCCAAAAGGAACTACTATGGAGCCTTTGGGTAGGCCCTAGGCTATGAAAACTATGGTACAGTCCTTCTTTGTGGGATTACCTTCCAAACATGAACTACTATGGAGCCTCAGGAGTAGGGCCTAGGCTACCCTAAACCCTAAACCCTAACCCTAAACCCTAAACCCTAGGCTTGCCTTCTTGTCAGCATCATCTTCCGGACCCCTCCCACGATCGGCAACTCCCGGATCCACTTGCCAGCGCCTGGGTTCTATACTTGGAGGTTCATGAGTAGTTATAAGGCTTTCCTTAAGGGTCCCCTTTAACGGGATCTATAGGGGTTCTTTAAGGGTATAGGGTTTAGGGCCTACTTCGAGGTTCATGGGTAGTTAAAAGCGGAGTTATAAGTCCCCATATATGGGTTATGAGTATAGATACCATACTTAAACCCTAGTTATAACTGCCCATGAACCTCCAAGTACCCCTTAACTTGAAGACTTCTTATATGGGACTGTCGGCTTTGGGGTTGCCCCCATATAAGGCTGCATACGGTTTAGGGTCTATAGGATGGGTTTATCAAGCTGTCGTTCAGGGTGCAGTCCGCAAGGTTTGGGCTCAGGGTTTAGGGTGTTGGTTTTAGGGTTCAAGACTTTCTTGAGGCTTAATTAATAGCTTAAGAGTCGTGGTTTAGGATGTAAAGAGTACGTACTGCACACCACACATAGAGTCATAGAGCTCATGCAGTTCGTCATGTTTTGAACAGCTACGCTCCAACATGAAAAGCTAGTGAATAGGTACCTCGACAACAGCGTAGGGAAGTCAAAGACTATCCCAAAAGGGCCACCTTGTCTTGAGACCCTGAGCCTGCAGCCTCGTTCCCCAGAACCCTAAACCAAAGAACCCTAAACCCCATAAGCACTTTTTGCATCAGGACTTGTGCAATCGCCTGAACACTAACCCCATAAGCCCTAAACCCCTAAACCCTAAAGCCATAACCCCGAAAAGCCCTCGTGCAGGAGAGCGGATGGGTGTCCGTGGTGCTTCGGCTGCTGTAGAGTTTGCTCGCAGGGTTGGGACCGGAGAGCTTGGGCTTACTGCTTTGGGGTTTAGGGTGAAGGCTTTAGGATTTAGGGTTTTGCATGGGCTACGAGGATGGGTTATCTATCACAAGCCACGCGATCCAGACATACATAGGAGGTTTCGACAAGCTCTGCACTGAACCACGTCCACGCAAGATATCACCTGAAGTCTATTCTGGGGGAGCAGCAGGGTATGACACTGGTGATCAACTCACAAAAATATCACCTGAAAGAACACGCTAAACCCGATAAAGCAAAACAAAACCCAAAATCCTAAACCCTGGGCTAGCCACACCGTGGGCAGGTCGTGGCAAGCGCGGAAGGAATCGCCCGGGGCCAAACGGAAGTCAGATACTCGAATACCTCGGAGCTTCACCATGTCATAGGGACCCCACAATAAGGACCTAATCCGGCCTATTTTTCGGAAGTATTGTCCGCACCCCCCGAAGGGTCTCTATGACCATTTTTTCCCACCCGCCCAGCTTAGAGACGATGGGTCCCAGTGTTGCCATAGACTCTAATATCCCTTAACTATGGAATATACTTTAGGGTTCCTGTAAGGGATCTACAGGGTTTGGGGGTTCTCATATCCCTTAATTAGGGAATATGATCCCGCTACGTTTTAAGGCATATTCTTCATTAAGTTGGAGGCTCTGGGTTTCCTAGCTAGGACCAGCCTTCATTGCTGGGCTAATGGTTTAGGGGGTGTAGGGTCTGGAATGCAGGGCTTCGTGCTTGGGGGTTTGCGGTTAAGGTTTTGATCGAATGAGGTGCAAGGTAAAGTGACCAAAGGGCATTTTCCCATTCCAGAGCTAGACTGCCTGAGCTTTTTGGGAATATCGTCTGGTACATGAAGAATTCTTCCTACATGCTCATATTACAAAGCCCTAGACAAAACTTGCAGCACACAAAACCAGAGCCCAGCCAGAAGACACCAAGTCGCGGTCGTTGTCGAAAAGGAGTCGAACCGGGTCAGACTTTTCGCCGCCTTCGGCCATGCGTGTGACCTTCTTGTCTTCGGGTCGGGTGGGTGGGCGGGCGGGTGGGTGGGTGGGTGGGTGGGCGGGCTTGTTGGTTGTTGGTGTATGCTTCTTTGTTTGAGGAGGGGGGATGTTGATATGGGTGTTGTTATTTACGAATGGGTTTTTGGATGGCTTGTACAGCAGCTATACAAAGGTTTGCGTTTTTTTAGAAATATGGTGGCACATTTAAATCGGTATGGTCTTACGGGCTGCTGGGCTTTTCTGTGGCGGGGGATAGTGTGTTTAGGCTTTGGGTTTATGGGATTTGGTTGGGCAGACCGGGGGGTTTGCACAAAGGCGTGAAACAGCCATTAAGAGACAGTAAACACGCGCACATATAAGCACTTCCTTTACGGACGTTTGATGTTAGGATTCCTATCGTAACCCTTACTAAGGCATGCATGGTTTCAGGGGTCTTTATTCTACATATAGAACTTTGGGTTGGCAGTGAGGGCTTCCAGGCTTTTGCATTCCGGAGTTGAGAACCAGACATACCGAAGTAGCAAGATGTAGCAAGTTTCGCGAGGCGGCAGGGGTGGGGATGCATCCATGGTCAAGTCTAAGAACACTGAAATGCCAACAGCAGTCGCAATGCACGCGGCGTACAACAGCGATTGCAGCTCCTGCTGAATACATGGAAATGGACGAGGGTATTGACATACTTCAGAGTTCCCAATCCATTATTGATTCAGAGTGGCAATCATCGAAACTGGGAAAGATAACCAATGGCCACCCTACACCGTAGACCCTAAACCCCCCAATCTTCGCACCCAGGTCTCTGATGCTAGCTAGGCTGGGATCTTACACCCTGTATCTAATCCTCAAGGAATCCCTAGAGCAACCCTCAAGACAACCCTGAACGGACCCTTAAAGGAACCCACAAGGAGCCGTTAACGCCTTAATGGGACCCTCGTTGGAAACCCTAGAAGAACCCCTTTTGGACCCTTAAGTCCATTTCAACCGAGAGGCTTTCTCTGTAAGATGCCGTTTTGGAGGGGACCTCCAGCCCGCAAATGCCTGCGTCCCCCGCTCTACGCAGGCTCTGACAGAGGGCTGCACTCGCGTTTATGGTCAAAGTGTCGTTTCTCTTCCTGGTCACGAGGGTCTTGTTAGGATTATAAGTAGGACTGCAAACATAAACCAAGGTATCCAAGTCAGTACAACACCGCTGCGTCTAGGGTGGAGTTTTAGGTGGGGCACTGAAACTCGAAAACCACGCCTCCCCAGCTCCCAACAGCTTGAACCCATCCTCTGTACAACTTTCAATTCAGGGTCTGGGGGGACTCTGGGGTTTATAAGATCCAACGCAGAAGGGGTGCCGCGGTCTGCGCCCGACGGCCAGGGACGAAGAAACGAAGTACCGTCACCGCGGCCAGAAGCCGGAGCAGCGCGCGCATGCTCCGATTCACAGATTTCCGTCGTGCTTACGAGGGTCTCTTGCCTCTGTAGAGTTTAAGGTGCACAGAACCCTAAACCATAAACATTGTTTGTGTATCTCGCGAGGCCGTTGTTGTGCGCAACTTGCTGGTTATGTCGGTTCAGAAGTGCTTCGCAGTTCCGCAGCAGTACCAAAACTTGCTGCAATTGCTATCGTGGAACTACTCACAGCCTTGGCAAACGCTGAGCTTTTGACGTTCAGCACTTGTGTGTGTGAGTGTGCATGTATGTGTGTACGGTGTGTACGTGCATGTAGGCAAACATAAAGAAAGATTACGGAATTACATATACTGCCTGTATATGTGTATGTAGATGTATATATATATATATATATATGTGTGTGTGTGTGTATATGTGTATATGTACATACATGGAGATGTTGACGTACATGTAAACGTATGTGCATACATATGTATGTGTGTGTCTGCGTGTATGTACGTATGTATATACACAATTCATACGTAGCAAGCACTTCAAGAAACCTACAAAACTCATGAGTAGTCTATTCCAGGAACTCTGGTCGTTCAGAAACGGCATTTGCAGCGCAAACGTGCGACCTGCGGTGCATGAAAAGAATAGCCTGGTGTCACGACCGGGCATCCTAAACCGATCAAGCCCATTCTGCACTTGGAGGTTCATGGGTAGTTATAAGTAATTAGGGTAAACAGCGCCTCGGAACCCCAACCATGTCCGAACTCGAGCCCCCAAACATCCCTGAATTTCCCCCAAGGGTCCATGTACCCAAATGGAGATACATGAGCCCGGAAGTACCTTTGCAGGGACTACATTAAGGCCAATGTATATACTATATGAGTACATGGACCCTGAGGGTTCGAACCCTCGACACTACAAAGATCTCAAAGCGCGCACGCGATCTTTTTATGCAGCCCTTGCCGATGTCTGTGGTGACGAAATCGTAAGCCTCGGGCTTCACGCTTCGAGTTTAGGGTTCAAGCGCAAGGCTTGGGCTATGGATGCGCAGCTTATGTCCTGAAGTTCTAAGAGAGATGCCGGTTTAGATATGGGGGCTTCCGAAAACAGGGGACCCTCACAAAATACCGTATCTAGTAGGATCCTTGTTCTAAGGACCCCAAATAAGGTACCCCTAATTTTCGGAAACTCCCATTTCGGAGACTGTGAAGGATGTGAAGAGCGCCGACCCCCGATCGACACTGGTTTCACTACGGTTGATGATATAAAACCTGCATTACCTTAATGACCCATGAGGCCCCATAGTAGTTCCTTTTTGGGGTTACAGTATAGGATTCTATGTATGACCCCCAAAAAAGGAACTACTTTGGGGCCTTTGGTTAGTGGCCCTAGACTATGGGAGCTATGGCACAATCCGTGTTATGGGTAATGCAGGATTTATATCATCAACCATATCACCCAACCCGGCACAGGATGTCTATATACTTTAGTGGCTAATTCAATCACCACTACTATTTTGATTTATCATAATTGAAGTATAATGGGCCCCAAAACCCTATTCTAATTGTTCAGGCCCCTCTATTACATAGACAACCTTAAACGTTAAACTCTAAGCCTTCAGTCAACCGTTTACCTGTTCCGCTCCTGCTTCAAGCCACGGCCCTGCACCCTTGCCCCTCTTAAAGAAACGTTTGAAAGCAGCCCTTTCGCGAAATCCGTAAAAAAAACATCCCTATAGGAACCCTTATCTGGAAGCCCTTAAAGCACGCCTCTCAAAGGAGCCGTGAAGATTCCACGTATTCAAGAATCATGATATTCAACTGCTAGGGAAATTATTATGTACATATAGTAATTGTTCGAATCCCTTTCATGCATCAAGATGTGCATCTCAGAAAGCTCGATTATTTTTCTCCTCGTGCCTGTAAAGCAAATTATGCAGAATCCTTGCACAAGTCATCCTGAGTCGATTTTCCAGCTTTCTGGGGTCCACTCTTAATTCCCTTACAAAAACCTTCTACGCTAAAACCCCTTGAAGATGCCCACAACCCCTACTTGGAGGTTCATAGGTAGTTATAAGTGGGGTCATAAGTCCCTTAATATGGGATATAAGTGTAGTTACCCTGCGTATAACTACCCATGAACCTGCAACTAAAGCCCGAAGCCCCGTTTTGGGGGGGAACTCCTTTGCCGCTGCCTGGATCTCCCAGCCGGGTCTCCAGGCGTGCTTTTTGCGTGTCCTGCTCTGAAGGGTACTTTGAAGGGTTCTGGTTTCAGGGCACTGCAAGGGCTCCTTTGAGAAAAAGGGGTCTAGAGGGGAAGAGGGGTTTCGGGTCGTCTGGATAGGGTCGTAGCATCAGGCTTCTGAACCTCAGAGTTCAGGGTTTCAGTATTTCCGGGCCTATAAGGGCAGAGCCCAAACAGAGCTTGTGGGATCGGCTTACGTTTCGGGCTTAGGCTCTAGGGATATGTTTCCTCCCGCTTAGCTAGGGCTTACAGGGTTTAGGGTTTAGGGTTTAGAGTTTACGGTTTAGGGTTTAGGGCTAGGTTTCAGCAACAACAAATTTTCGTTTTGTAGAGCTTAGAGCTTAATGGCTCAGGGCACGTGCGGGTTAAGGAGACATATATCACAGCTTGATGCCTGTGAGCGGAAGCTGTTTGATCTCCGGCTTCCTAAACAAATCTGCGACAGTGCTACTACTAAAGTCTGTAATCACGTCGCCCTTCGAGCCTCCTTACACGAAGTGTCTGGCACTCGCAGAGCACAAGACTTTGCAAGGGAAGCAGGCTGCCACAATTTTGGGATGGTAACGAAAACACCATGATCATGACATGGAACACTTGGGGACATATTCGTCCTACTTATTCCGACCCTGCACCCTGCAACGAACGGCCCATGTCAATCCTAATCCTCCTCACTCTCCGACCGCTGGTGCCTCGACAGAGTCTGTGGATTGCTTAGAGGTCTTTAGGAATTTCGGGTTTTACTGTAGAGCTCTAAGCCCTAAACCTTAAAGAGGGTCCAGGTCTTTAGGGTTTCGACCCATCCCAAACGATCTCGGATTCGAGGATTTATCGTGCCCTGGCGGTCCTGGGCACTAGTTTAAAGCCCTGTACTTCTGCTAGTCTAAGGAACTCTTGACAAGGATGTCATCATAATACGAAGGCCTTTTTCAAACTGTTGCGAATCTGGCACTGGACTTTCGCCTGCAGAGATTTGCACAGGCTGATGCAGGGGAGGGCATGCATTCTGACTTTTCAAGCGGGTACGCGACGACTGTTACGTCATAAAACGCGTAGTTGCTTTACATATTGCTGGGCAATCTCATACCCTTTTAGGACATATGTGTATGTATATATATATATACATATACACATGCGTGTGTTCAAAAACTGGAGTAGTGCTGCTACCTGCTACCGTTGCCCTCCTGAGTAGCTTTGACGGCTACGACTGGCACCGGCGACTTCCAGACACAGCAAACTACCACCCCACATGACTCAAAGGCCCCACACACCCCGAATCCCTAAACCCTAACCCCCAATATGGGAGTTTCCGAAAATGGGGTACCTTATTTTGAAGTCCTTATAATTATACGTAATAAGGATCCTACTATTTACGGTGCTATATTGGGGATCTCGCAGCCTAAATCTTGAGGCTCTAAAGGTCTTCATACAGGGCCACTAAGAAAACCCTAAGCCCTAAACTGTGGGGTGTGCTGCCGAGGGGCACTCCATCGCTGCGCATCTGCTTTGCTCGCTCCTTCAACCCGCAAAGAGTCCGCATAAATCCCTCCCATCGCAACCCAAGCACTTCAAAAGAGTCGGCAACTTCAACATCCAATCTGCAACAGGTCCAAGTACGAATGAAGTGGGTCTTTGGATGGCCTCCAGTATACTATAAGTATATATATATATATGCAATATGTAGATGTATACATATAATATATCTATCTATCTATCCACAAAGAGTATGTGCTGTACCATAGCCTTGGCCCTTGTCGTTCAGGATCCCCTGCAAACCATACAGACCGGCGCCTAGCGTGCTCGAGCAGGGTTTTCAGATTCGAGTACTCTTGGGAACAAGGGCCCCGCATGAGAGTGCTCTGGCGAAAGCAGAAGATTTCGACGTCACGTGCTTTCTTGCTTTTCTTCGACTGGCAGGGTTTGGGATGTTGGGCAGCAGCGGCATGGAAAAGGATCCTTGCTAGCATTGTTGAGGGGATATCTAAATCCAGGGGTATACTGTGTCCCTCAACCAACTTAGGGTTCCGCAGCCTCGAATTGTGGAACTTGTGTACCGCATATACTCCTGAGTCCCTAAACGCCCAACAGTAAACCGCCAACACTTCCAACCCTTCAGTACAAGACTGTTAATCTTGAACCCGTAAGCCCCATCAAGCCAGTAGCAGTCGTGGCGGAGATATCGTTGAACTTCCTGGTATCTTAACCAATTTCCTGGTCCAATTCGGAAGGACCCTTGGCAAGACAAAGCAAGAAACACTAACAGCTTCAAGTTGAACCTTGACCCCCATCCGGCCTTGGGAATTGGACATTATAAACCCGAAAACCCCGACCGAACCCCTAGGCCAACTTCTCGCGAAACACTGGCAAATTAAGATACCGAAATGGAAGCGCATTGCATCTAGTACATACATCGCTATTATGGCTACCTATACGTTTTAATTTTGATTGACAGCCAGGCATTTTGGGCTCCTTTTTCTGGCGATACTGTTGATGATATAAACCCTGCATACCTCAAGGACCCTAGACCATGGGATTTATGGTATATTCGATCTTCCTTATTATGGGTAATGCAGGATTTATATCATCAACCGTACGACCATGGGGTCCAGGTACTGGGGCTCTAATTAGGCCGGGGGACTTGCTTGAGGGCTTCGGGTCACGAATTAGAGGAGTTGTGGCCTCCTCCTAATCCGCAAGATTGGAATTTTGGGTCGATGCTTAAACCCCAAGCCGTTGTTAAAGGCGCTGACATTGCATGAAGTTCCCAGAGACTCCATCATCCCTTAATTCAAGTAAGGGCTATTGGAGTCTCTGGGTTTCAGACCCAGGAGCCCTTCGAAATTCACTACCCGGTGATCAAATGCGAGTTTTCCGATTATTTCGGGTACCTTATTTTGGGGGTCCTTATAATCAGGGTCATACTACTTAGGGCATTATATTAGGGTTCCCTATTTTCGAAAACCACCAAATTGCAGCAGGAACGTCTGCTATCCCCAGTGGTAGCACCGCCAATGCTGGTGGTTGAGCTTTCGTGTTGCCATGTTGACGATGCTTGGAAATGTTGAAAGGGGAAGGTGTGCATTCGTTGCCCAGCTGCCGGGATAGAACTTTCTTGCTGTAGTCCTGCTTTGTCCAAATTCACATGTTTGGCCCTTATGTTGTTTGGGCGATGAATTCGTCGTGCGCTGTCAGACAATTCACCACCAAAGCAACACGGGCGTGCCCGGTCATATTAAACATTGGACGTCGCAATGGAAATGGATGCTTGAAACAGATATGTAATCTATTGGCATGCAAACACTTGTACCATGCGTGGTTGACGGATTTAAGGCGGTCTGGCTCTGCTCCAGGAAACGAGATCGATGTCGTCTCAGTTTGAAACACGGACAACTGCAGAACATGAAGCACGCCAAACCCCGCTTAGAAAACCCATCCCCTAACCCCGGAACCTCTTAAGACTTACCTTTGGTTAGTCGGTTAGTAGGGAATGGAGGAATGGGGTAGAATTATACCTACTTTTACTACCATTCCTCCATTCCCTACTAACCAAAGGTAAGAAGAAGCATTTGGCAGGCAGACTCCTCATCTGCAGCCTTTGCCGCATCTTCGGTCCCCGTCTTCTTCTCCTCCCCCTCACGGATTGACGGTTGGCTCCAGGGGATGTAGCAAATTGCCTAATGAAGCCTGGTTAAGCTCCCTGAACCCTACGTTACGGCCGTGAACACAAAATGTTTAACCACCCAGATGTGCAGTGAATCTTACAAGCCTATGTATAGCCCTAGCAAGCTGCCCGGCGCAGGCTACATCTTCACGAATGGCCCCTGAGCTCCGAATACGACTGCTTAAAGAAACCGCACAAAGGATCCCTTGAAGCGATCCCTCAGAAATGGATCTGTTCAGGGAGCCCTTATAATTGGTAACTCTTTTGAAAATCCCTTTAAGGATCCCTTAGAGGAATACTTAAAGACAAATTTGTCCCGCTTTATACCCTTGCAGGATCCTCCACGACTCCTCAATTAAAGCAACTAAGGCTTGCACCTTCAATCCTTTAGGGTGGGTTTAGGGTTTAGGGGGTCCTAAACCCCGCATAGTACCCTTAAGCAGGCTTTACGGGATTTTTGTAACGACTCCTTGAAGCAATATTATACCTCAATTCCATCTTAATGCCTGGCACCCGTAACCTTTCAATCTTGCGTTAAACGGAACCCCTCAAAGGACCCTTCAAAAAGAATCCTCTAAAGCAACTCCTCGCCGGCAGCTTCGCCCGCATCCTCGTCTTTCTCCTTCTCAGAGGTCGCGGACCTGAGAAGAGACGGAGCTTTTACCAGGACCAATGGAGGAAACCTCCGCTGCAAAAAGCAAAACACCTTAAGGCTCCATAGTAGTTCCTTTCTGGGGCTCATATTTAGAATCCTATAAGGTAAGCCCAAAAAGGAACTGCTATGGAGCCTCTGGGTATTGGGCTGTTCTCATTGGCATCGGTAAAACGGGAGCTTTCCGTATCAACTTTAACGGCTTGAGCTGCAGCCAAAGGCTTCGGGCTGAGAAGGTTTAGGTTAGAAGCTGCCCCCACCCTGTAATAGTGACCATAAGGATTATATAGGATTATATTAGGGCCCTATTATATTCCTATTATACCACTATTACAGGGTGGGGGCAGCTTCTAAGGTTGAGGGTTGAAGTCTTATAGGGCTACAGTAGAAGCCAAAAAGTTGGAAACCCAATAGCCTCATTCCTGAACAGTAATGTATAGGGAATCCCAGCACTATTTGGCCTTTATCCGGTTTCCAACTTTATGGGGTTTACTGTATAGGGTTTAGAGTACGTATAGAGTTTAGGTTTCAAAAGGAGCACGCTAACACCTCAAGGCAGAGAATTAAGGGCTTACCTGGTGTTCTCAAGAACTTTTTTTGATTTTTTTGACTTTTATGACTTCCGTATACAAGTCCTTATAGAGGCAGGTTATCCAGGGTCCAGGCAGGGCTTATAGGGTTTATAACCCAAAGCGTCCAAAGTACCGATATAGTAGAATGTAGGGTATCTACATTAGGATGTACTATTAAAGTTTGGGGAAGTATTCCCCATAACCGTACATAGGACCCTTTGGGTAAGGCTTGGAGTTTTGGAGTTTAGAGCCCTGGGCCACATAGACCTCTTAAGCTCCTAAATCCTTACATACCCCTTGCAGGGACTCGTCAAGGAGCCCTTAAGGCAAGGAGCCCTTATGAAGCTAATATAGGGGCCTTAATAATTCGAACAGGGTTTTGGGATCCATTTTTCTATAAAAATGATAAGGAGCCCCCAAATCCTATAGGTAAGTATTTCGTCAAGCCTCCTTTCCCCTGATTCGCGCATCCCCATCCGCTGCTCAAGCTGTCAACGCAGGGACCATAGGAGCCAGAACGTGAACCGTAAACCCTGTCAAACTCCATACACTGTTGAAATACGAACCGTGTGTCCGCTCTGGTGCCCCAGAACCCACCCTAAACCCTAAACCCTAAACCGTAACCCTGAACCCGAGACGCCTTACTTAAACTCTACAGCTACAGACTCTCTAGACCCCAACTCGCCTCAAACTCCAAGCGGCAGCCATATCCGCAGCATCCCACAAGCTCTTCATCCCTGAACTCGACCCCCTTGTTGAACCCAGACTCCAAACCCTACCTAGAGGGTCATTCCCTACCCCTGTTTTTGGTTACCTAGTTTTATGGTTAGGATATCCTATATAGAAAAGTAGGTACCTTAAAAAAGGGGTAGGGTATGAGCCTATAGGTACTCCTCAATCCCTAAAGCCCTAGGCCAAGAACCCCTTCGACCCGAAACCCTGCTGCGGCTCAGGCCATTCAATCTTGCAAGTCCTCAGCTCTGACATCTGCAGCAAAGAGGGCTTCTACCATGACCCCCCAAGGGCTCTCAAATGGGTTGTTATGGTCCTTAATCGTGTAGGGTATAATCGAGAGGTAGTTGGGAGTTCTAGGTAGGGCTTCGGAGATAGGGCTCGCGTGCGGATACAAAAAACTATTGCTATAATAAAATCTTACCATCTTATATGGTTGACTTTGTTGCTGCTTTTTGCTGTTATCCTGTTTCTCCTTCGGTGTGACCTTTACAAAAGGGCACCGGGTTTGGGTTTAGAGATCCCTTCAGACAGGCAGGGGCTCCTCCGACCTGGCGCCAAAGAGGTTTTGGGCCAGGACAATCCCAAAGGGCGCAAGTGATATTTTAGTGCATGGCTTTGGGGCCCAAATACCAACCAAGTACCTACTATAGTGGCACTTGGTTTCTTAGGGAAAAACGTCGCAGTAGTGAGAATAAGGTTTCTGGATCCGGCCCATTCAAATTTTTAGGGGCTATAATAAAGGAATACTCTATATACATATATATATATATATATATGTATTACCCTTTCGTAATTGTTTAATGCTCCTGGCCTTTCGGGCTTGGGGCATAAAACAGCTTAAGCCGTGGGCGCTTCAAGTCAAACAACAGTCAGGGAGGTCCATGCTGATTTGGAAGACTTCAAGCTTAAAGTTCAGCGTGCTTCGAACGCTCTGATCTGATCGCTTCGGGAAGTGACTACTGGAGAATTTTGTAGTCACGTAATTAGTAAGAGTATCCCCCCTGTAGCTTCTGTGACGACAGCACGGCACACGCAAAACCCTGTCTCATTATTATGGTCCCTCCGCTGTATGCAGCCCTTTAACAGGGCCTTCAAAGAAATCCTATCAAAGTGTCAGGACAAAGAAAGGGGGCTTCGGAAAAGGGACACTACCGGGTTTAGGGTTGAGGAATTTGCCGAACAAAACTGTATGTGATTTTGGGTTTGAGAAGGTTTACGGGTTAATTAAGGGTTTAGGGAGTGAAAGCTTGAGGGTTTTGCGTTGTTGTTTGCGTGGGGCTCACAATATACGGCTCAGGAATCGTGCTCTAGGGTTTGGGGTAGGGGCACCCTGTGCCCGTGACAGATAAGACAAAGCAAGAAACCCTAAAGCCTAAACATGAAAAGCCTGGGCCTACACCCTTTTGTAGAACCCGGAAGCTCCCAAACCCTTAGCCGAGAAGCCAGGAAACCCGACACCAGCCTCAACCCTTTTTCCATTCCTGACCCCCCCCCCCTCTACACCCTTATGTATACCCTAAGGCCCACATCATGTCGGCTGAGCTTCGTCGATGCAGACGGCTTGGCCACGGCATTCGATTCGAAGCGGGCGGCGCGCTTCTGACCTGCAAACTATCAGCGGCATTACAAGTTGGTAGTTATTCACACATGATTACTATCATCATCAACGTTCTGGTTGATATCATGCTCATTCAGATTTCCGTTGGGCGTGGATGCTGGGTTCTGAATTAATTAAAGGAGTTATCTCGCTTAGTGATTTGGGGTTCGAAGGATCCACCAACATAATAAGTATCATTATCCCCTACCTTAACCCCGAAGAACCTACATTTTTATGGACTTATATATAGAAATCATAATAAGGAACCCTAAAAAGGTAGGTTCTTCAGGGTTAAGGTATACCCTATAATTATTAACCATACCTGAGGGGATGGGCGCTTTGTTGGAACTTCGGGCTTTACTTTGCTTGCACAAGCAACCTTCCATGCAGTGAGGAAGATCAAAGCGCGAAGCCTGTCTAGGAATTCCGATGTAATTTAAAAGTGTAGGCTTATGCTGCGGGTATGGCCTCCACAGTCGCTAGATTTAGGGTTTGCTACTGTGCGGGCATGCAGAAAATACTAGCTGCGGTTGCCGGATTTGGGGTTTAGCCTCCCTAAACCCTGAACCTATACTGAACTTGGAACCCTAGCAAAAATTATATTTTTAGCTGTTTCTTAGGGATTATAATAACTCAAAATTAAAAAAAACTAGGTACCCCTAAGGAACCGTTAAACCGCTGGAAGCCGTGACTTCTTTGCCCAGCGGCGTCTTTCCAACTCTTCAGGCGACTCCTGTGACTCGGAAGAAGGACTTGTTTTTCTGGGTTGTAGTTTTCGGGCTCTGAAAAGCATTTATGAATAGGTACCTCTATAGGAACCATAAGGGAAATTAACAAGTTTCTCAAATTGCCACCTAGTTTTTGAGATGTCGGCTAAGGCAGATTCGGTTCCTAAAGAGATGTGAGTGCCAATCTGGCTTCTGGCTCCCGCATTTCGAGGTGAGGGCCTAGACTTTTTGCCCACGTCGCACACGTCCCGGCAGCCAGCACGTGTCCATCTTCAATCTGCCCCCTCCCGAAACCCAGGAAGAAACAAAACACAGACATACATGCACAACAACAGGCACAACGACAGAGCAACAAGCCTTGACATGTCCACACACATCATAATAAGACAAACAGATGCTGTTGGTTCAGGGTTTAGCAAGAAACAACCCTGGGTTCGCCACGATAGAAATCAGCCCGACAAGTTAGGCAAAAGCAAAGCCTTCGGGCCCCCTTCCAGAAGTATAGACACAAATAACTCACAGGCATATACAAACAAACCAACGAACAAACATAGATGCACATGTCAATTCTAAATACATGCACACATACATACATACATATCTACGTACATACGTACTCACATACATACATTTAACTACATAAATACTTATGTGCTTTTAGATGCGTATATATGCACATATTTATGCTTCATCCATGTATACCTTGAATACGGATGTGTAGATTGACGCTTTGTTTGTATACCATCTTTACGAATACTGTATAGCCTATGCAATGTAGCATGTATAATACAATATCAGACCCTACATCCAGGAAGCTGGACCCAAACCTTGAACCCTCAAACCCTTGCTAGTTCTTGCAGGTCCACCCTCGTGCGTCCAAAGCTTGATGTGCTACTGTAGCGCAAGATGTTCGAGGTTCAATTTAAAGCCAAGTTCAGTGGCTTTGGGGGTTCACGGCGGCCAGAGCGGCTCTTGTTTGAAGGGTTTACATCTACAGCCCTTGCACCTGAACAGCATCGCCGCGGCGTTTGCTGCCTACCCGTGTCCTATTACAACTCGACAGTTTGGTAAACACCGCAAGCACAAGTGAGGAGCGCAAAAGGCTAAGCTGCAGACCCTTGTTCTCGGATTCTTGTCTGGAGAGGGAGGGAGGGAGAGAGAGAGAGAGAGAGAGAGAGACAGCGAGGGAGAGAGAGAGAGAGAGAGAGAGAGAGAGAGAGAGAGAGAGAGCGAGAGAGAGAGCGAACAAAAACAGGAACAAACAGCGTTTCTAGTGAGCATATGAAAATGCAGAGACTCCAGCACTATAGTTTCACATCAGTGTTATATCAGACACTGTAGCAAGACTCCAGGAAACCCCATTTCAATAATCGCAGGGTGATGAACCTGGTCTCCACATGGCCTGCTTACGAAGGAAAGACTTCACTCTGAACATTGTATGTTGCTTTTTTGGATTTTGCGGGCTTTGGGTTTGAGAAGATCTATGAACCCTAGTTAAACCCTGAACCACTTCGAAACGATCTTAGATTTCATGGCGGTAGCCGCAGTCCTCCGGCTTTGCAGCATCGAGGGAACCTTCCCCGCTGCCTGTCCAAGCAATTTGTGGTGAAATTCAGGGGCCTTAGTAATTACAATAGGGTTCCTTTAAAGGGGGCTATAAGGGTTACTATAAGGGATCTGTAAGGTTACTGTAGTGTAGGTGCCTTAATCATTAGAATGGGTTTTGGTGCCCGTTTATACTATACATATACAAAGGAACCCCAAAAACAGTATAGGTACTTATTAAGGACATTGTATCATAGCATATTACCATAGATCCCTTATAGACCCTGCTAAGGCAATCCTTTAAAAGAACCCCCAACACAGTATAGGTAACTATTTAGGCCCCCCTATATTGATTAGAGCGTAGAGTTTAAGGTTTAGAGTTTAGGCTTTGCTGGACCCGAGGCATCGCGATTACCAAGACCCTAGGTGCAGAAACCATCTTCAAGGCGGGTTTAGAGTTTAGGGGTTTAGGGTTTGCTGAAGGGCAGGCTGTTGTAGGGCCTAGTGGCCTTTATGTGAATAAAGGCAGTGTCTGCTCAATAATGGGGTATAGCCCCAATATACGTGCCTGAATCATTACAATAGGGTTCCTTTAACGGGGTCTCTAAGTGTTGCTATGGGGGATAGGGTTCCTTTAAAGGGGGCTATAAGGGTTACTATAGAGGGAACTATAAGGTTACTATAACATGGGGGCCTTAATACTTAGAAGAGGATTTTGGATCCCAGGTGAGCCCTGAACTCGATGCCTTTCTGCTTCTTCCAGCCGCTGTCGCCATCGGATTTCCAATCCTTTTTGTTTTAGGCTAAGGGGTTATAAGTTTCAGGTTTTGTTTGTTGGGTTTAGGGATTTCGGTTCAGAGGGCTTCTGTAGGGATTAAGGTTTACGGTTTTAGGCTTCTTCGTATGAGGTTGCTGGACATATCCTCAAGAGTGTCGGCTCGGTAGTCGCATCTTTCGTAGAGGAAAGTTACAAATGGGTAGTTGTCAAAATTATGGCCCCTTTCTGGGTACCCTAAATACTAGGTGCCGTACTTTTTTAGGGACCCAAGAAGGGACCATAATTTGACAATCACCCACATGGGTCAGGATTTGTCTGGAATTTGGATCGCTTGGCAACACAGAAGCTTATAGCTCGGGACTTGAATAGCAGTGCTTTGCGGGTTCGCTTCTCGATGCGGCCTTTCCCAATGGCTTGTTAGTTATGGATGTTTTAAGCCTCCATTGCTTATGTGACGCTACCACTGCTTATCGGACTGGCTCCAGATGAAGATGCCTTCGTGACCAGGGTTTAAGGTCTAGGGTGTAGATTAAACTGTACTACGACGACCAGCATCGCGCATATATGTCGACATGGTTACTGAACAATGTGGCGACCAATCTTTAATTGTACCGTCTCCAACCACTAGACCAGAAAACATCTCCTCACTCCGAGTAAAAATCGAGTTAGACGTACAATCTGGGAGCTTAGGGCTTAAGGTCTACAAACGGGGTTTATGGGTTCAGGGCCTTTTCTTGGGTTTTGGGGGCCTTATAGGGTCTGCAAGATGGAATTACCAATGGTGTCCATGTCAGCATGGCCAGAACCGCCTGGCCATGAGGAATGTTTAGGGGTTTAGGGTCAAAGCTGCGTCGGCGGCCGTAACACCATAACATCGAATCTACCTCGTCAGCCTCCGAAGCATCCCCCCGCGGCGTCCAGAACATGTTTTTAGTGATTAAATGCTGATCCCTCGCACAAGCCCTGCGTCGCTGTCCTTCCACTTCTGGTTCTGCTGAGACTTCCAGTTGGACTTCCAATCGGACTTGTTCCACGAGTTGCCACCGCCACCTCCTCCAGAAGGGGTTTTCGGATGTTGGGTTCACATGGGGAATTGCCGAAAATGGGGCACCCTAATATAGTACCCTAAATCGTAGGATCCTTACTATAAGGACGCCAAATTAAGGTACCCCTAATTTTCGGAGACTCCCACATTGATACAACACGTTAGATGCTTCCATGTAAAGGGCTTGTTCAATAGTCATGAAAGCATTTTTTACACTCAGTGGCTTCAACCCTGACCGAAAAGACCCTGTGCAAATCCAGGAATCACTAAACCTCGCAGACCCTCCTTCAGAGATGAAAGCTTTAACTTTGGCTAGGTGGGGCTTTTAAAGCCTTCGACAAATATTAGTAAATAAGATCCTCTTAAGCCCAATAAGGGAAAATATAAAGTGTCCCAAAGCCCTACCTAGTTGGCCTGCATTTCATGTAGCATTCAAGCTTATGAGCTTGATTAGGGCATTCATCGGCTGAGGCATTGCACGTGAGTGTAGGGTGTGGTAACAGGTCCTTCAGCCTGTTTGTACTCCTCATTGGAGCAACTTGCTGTAGTCGCAAACCGATGTTGGAACGAGCTTCCACGAGTGTCTGGATTCAACGCCCGAAACTGGGCCTAAGCATGGACGGAGATGCGGCAAATTACCTGTTACGCACCCAATTATAGGTATACAGTAAACTCCATAAAGTTGGAAACCGGATTAAGGCCAAATAGTGCTGGGATTCCCTGTACGTTGCTCTTAAGGATTTAGGCTATTGGGTTTCCAACTTTTTGGCTTCTACTGTAATACCTGACTTCGGAACTCATGATAAGCACCCCTAGAGGGGTAGCTTTTGGGGCCAAAAGCTTCGGGGGGGGGGGGGGCGGGGGGACTTTGCGGAGCCTGCCTCCTTTCCAGCCAGACCAGTTGTTCCAGTCTGAATTATCTTTGCCGTCTTTGCCGTTGGCTTCGTCCTCGGATTCGCAAGAGTACGCTGTATCTTCCGGTAAAGGAGTTGAACCTGCAGTCTCCATTGTAGTTCCTTTTTGGGGTTGCCTTTTAGGATCCTTAATATATAATTGGTTAAAACAAAAAAAGGAACTACAATGGAGACCATAGGAAGACCTCAAGCCTTGGGCAGATCCTCGTTTACACGCTGCACCAGCTAAATAGGTCGATACATTCAGGTCAGACGAACGTAGCACAATACTACATTCAGGGCACTATTCGTACTTGACAGACTTGATAGACACTGTGTCCCTCGTCATTGTAAGGACCGTTGTACGACAACAAACTCGTGTGACCTTGTCGACACATCAACTGCATAGCCTCTGCATTGGTCTGCTTCGTTCATTTCACTTCCCATGGTCTTGTCACTGAGTTGTCCTTGAAGCTCTTTGAAAATTATCTAGTACTACTAATTATGGCTCTCTACAAAAATAGTAGGGGAGATTCAAAAAGGTCCCCAAAGCACAACCCAGCTAGGTGGGGCTTTTAGAGCCTTTGGAAAATATTAGTAAATAAGATCCTCTTAAGCCCAATAAGGGAAAACATTAAATGTCCCAGAGCCCTACCTAGCCAGGTAAGTGCGCGAGCCTTAAGCTCCACTTCCTACACCCGAAAACTTCGCTCCGGAGGTCCAGAATGACCATACAGGGAACTCCAGAAAGTTGGAGTATGGTTTCATGGTAGGATACCCTATAATTTACCATAGAAGGGTTAGGATAATCATATTCCAACTTTCTGGCTTTTACTATAGACTTTCGCATAAACGAATTAACAAGGCAAAACAAACACACCACGACTAGTCTCAACCCTTCAAAGGCCTGTGCAGCCGCACCAAAATTTGTAGAATCCGTAGAACCCCAAACTCCTGTGAAAAAAAATCTTGGACCCTTGAAAACCTCGCCAAAAATCCACAAGACTCCTAAAAAGTGTTGTGAACACCGTTCAGAACCTAAACCTCACACCCCCGAGACATCCCCAACCTGTCCTAGAACTCCTACGGGGTCGCCTGGGCTAAGGGGCCCTACACCCTCAGACTGCAAGCCATAAACCCTAGATAAACTCGAGAGGCCTTAAGTCCTGAAGCGCCTAAAACCTCAACCCTCTAGGCGGCACCTTCTTGTCCTCGCCATCCTTGTCCTTGGAGGCCTTCGATCCCTTGCGCTCTTTCAGCGCTTGCTTCTCTTTCTTGTCCTCCTCCTTAAGGACAAGCTGGGACGAGGAAGTTACAGGGCTTCAGAAGTTTCAAATTCGGTGTAAACGGGCTTTCGCCATAGAGTTTTGCGTTGCAGTGATGACGCAGGATTCAACCCCGGAAGACTTCAAACTCGATGCACCCCAGCAATTCGTACGCCATAAACCCTGCAGAAATTATCAAACCCTGAAGCCTCTATATCCTGATACTTTGAGCTGCAGACTTTGAAGACTGCCGGCAATCAGCAACAAACTCGCCTGCAATCCTAATCCTCTAAGCCCCGAAACCCAAAGATCCGAAAACGAACAACCCGAAACTCACAGGAATACCAGTGCGCAGAACCCTGTCGAACCCTCGTCAAATCCCGAAATGTCTATTAAAGACTTCATTCTCATCCTATACAGTTCAGAAAGAGAGACATCCAAACTAATGCTATGAAGACCCCTTGCAAAATCCTGTACAGGGTTACTAATATAGGGGCCTTAATAGTCAAAATAAGGTTTTGGGGGTATGTTTGACTATAAGTGTAATAATGAACCACAGAGAGAGTATAGGCCCCCACATAAAACCCTTAGCCCACGGACTTCAAAACCTAAGCAGCCTGAACCCCAAGGCCCTAAACCCTAGGAGACCCTAAACAAGTCACTCCGGGTTTGTTGGGGCCTAGAATTATTCCGGGGGTCTCTAAGTACAGCTATAGTAGAATCTAACCCAAAATTAAGCCCTATTCTGATTGTTAGGGCACCTATATTACTACCCTCTTTTGCACAGGCTTGTGTGAATCCCGCGGGGCTGTGTCCCACCGGTTCTCCGAATAAGGCCAGACACAGAACGAAATCACTACCCAAACCCTAAATTGCTGCAACACTTCCTTCAAAAGGAACTTGTACTCCGATTATAACAGCTCCTTTAAAGGGATATGTATATATATATATGTATATATGGACACATATATGCATAATATTCCTGTTATCAAAAAGCCCCTTTAAAAGGAACCTATGATCTTACAATTATACCTACTATTAACAGTTCCTTTATTTTAACAGCTCCTGTAAAGGGCTCTTTAAAGGCTTTCAGCATGAGTGGCGTCGTCGCTCCAGGCTCGCATTCCTCGGCCCACCGTCGATTCTTTGGACTCCTGGGTTGGCTCAGTGGGTTTATAAGGGTTCCTTTAAGGCCCCTTTAAAGGGATCTCCAGGCGGAGTGCATAGGGGATCAGAGGGTTGAGGGCATTCGGGGTTGATAGGGTTTGAGGGTTTTGCGTTTAGGGGTTAGGTTTCAGGGGCTTCGGCACTCACACTCGGACAATCCAGGAGAGGCATATGGTTCGGAGTCTGACAAGTGAAACTTCACTAGAAGGAATCGCCAATATCGCAACAACAAAGCTATGTCAACAAGGTTTAGGGTCTAGGGCTTTGGGGGTTTGTAGGCGTTAGGGTTTAGAGGCTCAGAGCTTAGCCCTCCTCAACCCCGTAGATGGCATTCAGGGCTTTTTGGAAACTTAGGGTTTGGGGTTTAGGGTTAAGTCGAAGACGCCTAAAACAGAAATGCTGGTCCAAGAGTGTAAGCAGTTCGGCTGCAACCTGTGATGGCCTGCACGACTTGGAGTGGACTGTTGAACGACGGAGCGGACAAGGGCTTCCGCGATTTCGGGGATCAGATCTTGAGGTTCTTAATAAACCCTGAACCCTAAGCCCTTAGGGTTTAGGGTTTAGGGTGATTCTTTAGTTTCAGCTTTAGTAGGCAGTCTTTCGTGTCTTAAATCTCGGTAGATACAAGACGAAGACCAGTAAGCCTACATGTAAACAGCTTGACGGCCGAAGCAGCTAATCACCCATTAACAATCAGCGGAACGGAGCGTGCGAACTGATATGTGCTTCTGCTCGCAACGGAGCTATCACTATGTTTTTTGGATAGGGCCTCAAGGATTATGCCTAAGATCCAAACGTGTACAGGGATTACAACTGGTCGTCGTATAGGTACCAAGTTGACACCGGCCTGTGTCCTCAGCATCTGGAAGGGTGTTTTGCAATGCCGCTTTCTTACTTCTCAAATACCTATGGGGGAAAAATCCCAAACTTTCCAACAAGACTACCTTATAAGAGCTCCAAAAGTTAAAAAGTCAGGTTTTGGGCCACTAAGCTTTGCTTACACTGTCAGCAACCAGTAGCCAAGATAGTTCTTGGAGTGGCACTTATCGTGGTCGTGTTGGTCTTCACACTAGCAGTGCTGCTCGCGACGAATTGTGCAGATGCCAGTGCATATGCAGCGGTGGTGATCGTGCATACGGGCTTGACAACGCTGGCCATCATGCTGCGATGGTAATGTAATGTGGCTGGTAGCCCCAAAGGCCAAGTCCTCTCAAGCCCTCAAGACAGGACATGAGTCTACATATACATAAATTACAGACACGCATCCTAACACACACACACACACACGCACACATACATACTACATACATATATATATATATGATAAGTACATGCGAATGCACTTGTTTTTTCATATGTCTCTCGTTATAGGTGGCATTTATTCTGAGCAGGATTTCGGCATGTGCGCTTGAATGTCAGCGTATGTTGTCGTGCTAAAGCGAAACAGGGCTGTGAATACCTAGGTTCCGACCATACCCGAGCATGGTCGAACGAAGACAAATCCTAGATATTCAATCCTGAACCTAAATTATAGACACCTCAACCTTGACAGTTAGTTAACCCCTGAAAAACCTGGACCCTAGATGGGTACGGCGGAATGGCTTGGTGCAAGGAAAGACCTTGTGAATTTCGAGCACGTAGCTATGCTATAAAGCCTTCGTGTCCAGAATCGGGTATTGAGGCTTGAGTGTTTTTTGGAATATTCTCTGGCCCAGAGTTTAGGGATTTGGGTTGAAGGTTCAAGTGCGAGGAAACCCCCCGCCCGAACCCCCGGACCGGTCCTCAACAACCTCTGGCTTCTTCCAGTTGCTCCACTTGTTGTTGCCCTGGCAAAACGACTTTTGGGGGTTCCCTTGGCTCTTTGGCTCCTTATTTAATGGGATTATCATCATCACCTGGCTCCTTAGCTCCCCCGATATCAATGGTTATCTGGTCATCTTGGCACTGGATGTTTGGCTTTTGGGGCTGGTCTGTTTGTTTTTCGGGTTTGAGTTCCCATTAGGGGGTAGGGTACCCCTAAACCCTAAACCCCAAACCCTAAACCCTAAAGCCCTGAGGCCCTGGCCGTGGACCCTAACCATTTTGCATTGCTTGCAAGGTCCTTGCCCCTGAACCTTAAACCCTAAACCACAATTAAGATCTCGATAACTTGAGAAGCTACTTAAGCCACACCCGAGATCCTGCTCTGGGGGCTGGCTTACTTACCTTTGGTTAGCAGGGAGTGGAAGAATGGTAGTAATAGTAGTTATAATTGTACCCCATTCCTCCATTCCCTACTAACCAAAGGCAAATTTTAGGGTGTTGAGGTTTTGGGGTCCGGATCAGGATCCGAGGTATTTGGGGCTTCGAGTGCTTCAGGTTCGGCTTTCTGTTCGCATCTGCCGCGTTTAACCTCGTTCATTGCTGGGATAGGATTAAAAATGCACATTTTGTTCCTTATTGGGTTTAAGTACCCATAACAATGTAAAATATGACCCAACTATGACAAAGTAACTGAAAATGTGGACATGCTCGTAGAGCTGACGAAATTTAGGAGGCTATATGGGTATTTCGAAGGTCGTGTGAGCAAGCTGTTGCTTACGCACTAGGGAACTCTGTAAGGGAAGCAGCAGGACACCGTGTAGAAGTGAGGCTTGTGCTCATACACAACCACCGAATAAGCATATCTCTGCACCATCCTCAGTGTGGGTTTGCACGCGCCCCCCCAAAAGCGTCGAAACCCTCAATGCTAAACACCTGTAAGTTCTTATAAGCGCTGCATCCCCAAAAAGCAAGAACCCTGCACCTTGGTCCTCGAACCGCCAAGTCACGGAGCCCAAAATCACAAAACGACCATATGCGATTCAAGACATTGAGGAACATGGGGGTTTAGGGTTCAGGGTTTAAGGGAAATGGAGGCCTCCATCGATGTCTCGGGCTTAGGGTTCTAGGGTGGCTTCGGATTCTGGGGCAAAGTTAGAGATCAAACATTGGTAACCATGCCGCTGCCTTCTTACAGTCCATGCACAGGTGGACAGTTCAAGTATCATGTACACCAAAACCCTGTTCTAAAAAACCCTAAACCCTAAACCCTAAACTCTAAACCGTGGCTATGTGGCGCCCGAATAGTCAAACTCTTCAAGCCCTAGGGCCCCTGAGCATCTATTCGGGCTCCGAATATGCCGCTTAAGGACCGAGTTTTCCGTCATTCACCAAGCCATTCTGGGTTTAGGGCTTGGGGTTTAGGGCTTGTGGTTTAGGGGGTAAGGCTTGGGGTTTAGGGCTCGGAACAGCCCTAGAAGCACGTCTTCCTCGAACAACAGGCTGGCTTCTGTTGCTCAAAGTGCTGGGGTTTATAGGGTTAACAGGGTACTGGGCTTAGAAACGTTGTTTATGGGGCATTCTGGGGATACAGAAACACGCTAACCTGTAATGGCTGCACATGCCTCTTCATATAACCACAGTACAGCCACTCGCTATGTCGTCGATTTTACATGACTCGTGGGGCTTTTACATTCAGCTGTATTGGTCCAGGCAGGAGGAAACCCAGAGCTGTCGTACGGAAGGCACTGGATGCAAGGTTCTGGGCCATTGTGCTCGGGCGAGTCAGAGAGGGCTGTTTAAGGTTTCGGGTCTAGGCGATTCAGGGAAGGACTTTGGCATGTGGGCTTTTGGCTTTAGGGTGTGGCTGTATATGAAGTCAACCTTTGGGCTAGGTAAAATTTCACAGACCGATAAGGAAGCCGAACTGTGTAAGCCCTATTATGATCATCATGAAAAGCGTTTCCTCAGTGAACACACTGGAGACGTCATGGAGCTGCCTGCCAATTGTTCCAGCTTTTGCCGCCCTTCCAGTTCTGGTTGCCCCATGACTTCCATGCCTGAAATCAAGTGCGCAGAGCCAGATTCGGGATTGACGCCCCGTCTCATTGTACCGGTGTCAAGGATACTGAAGCGGTTGACGATGATTCTGATAACAAGATGTTGGTGCTGATGAAGATGGCCGTGTACATCGCTATGGCGTTGGCCATGGTGATGCAAAAGCTGTGCATGTGATGGCCATGGTCCGTTAAATCCCGTTTGTAATATGCTATTTATGATGCAACTTTGAAGCTGCTGGAAGTATCTGGTAGTGCAGTGGGTGCCACTGACAGTGAGAAAGTGACGATGAACATAGCGATGATGCTGCTGGAGGTGGCGGCGGTGGTGAGGGCGGCGGTCGCTACTACTAGTACTACTAGTAGTAGCAGTAGTATAAGTAGTAGTAGTAGTCGTCGTAGTAGAAGTTGTTGTGGTAGTACTACTACTACTGCTACGACTACTAATTACTACACCGCTACGACAACAACTACTACTGCGACGACCACCACTACTACTACTACTACTACTACTACTACTACTACTACTACTACTACTACTACTACTACTACTACGACTACGACTACACCTACGACTACAACTACGACTACAACTACGACGACCACCACCACCACCATCACCACCACCGACACCACCACCACCACTACCACCACCACCACGACCACGACCACGACTACTACATATACTACTACATATTAACAGCTGTATACTAAAACCTCTTGCAAGATGTCCAGTTGGTAGGCTTCGTCTCCGTTCGCCAAACTAACTTTAATCCTGACCTACGTACTGACCCTTCATGGACAGAACCACGCTTGGATTGCCACTGCTACAGGAACTAGCAACAAAAGGCACAGCATGCAGTACCTACCTGCAAAAAAAACTACATACCAGTTTCTGTGGTTTGAACATTGGCTCTTAGGATCTGGACGTTTACCTGGGCATCCGCCAACACTTCTTTTCGTGGTTTGTTGTACATAAGCTGCTCTCTACCTTTCTCCCTCTCTCACTCTCTCTCTCTCTCTCTCTCTCTCTCTCTCTCTCGGTCTCTCTCTCTTCAGTTATACATGCCTGCTGAAACAACAAGGACTTGGGACGCCCCAAAAGAAAACTCGCAAACCCTAAACCCAGGTTGAGGGTCTCTTTGGGTATAGCCGTGTTTAAGCCCCCTACATGGAGGTTCAGAAGTAGTTATAAGTAGGGGTATAAGTAGGGTAACTATGCTTATAACCCATATCAGGGGACTCATAACCCCACTTGTAACTACCCATGAACCTCCAAGTATAAACTCTAAACCCTAAGTTTACGAACAGACAAGGAGTTCTACAATGAGAGACTAAAGCCGGCAAAGCGCGTTGCCAGACCCGTCGGCAGACTCCTCCTTGGAGGGCTTCGCTTTTTCCGCGTCCTTAGATCGGTGGTTGGGGCTTGAGGGGTTGTAGCCGTGCTGGCCGGGAATTGGCGTTGAGGTGTTTTCGGGGTTCGGTGTTAAGGATCTAGAGGTTGAGGGCATAGAGCTTATAGTCTCATAAGTTTTCGGGCTTACCCTACACCCTAAACCCCTTAGCACTAGATGCCGGGCTATTCAGCGTTGGGAATGTACGAACGGATCCTGACTCAAAGTCTCGCGCTCAATTATGCTGTATGCAAATGAAAACATGGCTTCGGCTTGGAGCCACAGTTATTCCTTCCTAGACCCCCGGGAGGATCTAGAATGTAGATCCCTTAATTTGGGGCCCTATACTACTAAGGGTATTTTATAGGAACCCCATTGAGGGATCTACATTTTGGATCCTCCCGGGGGGTCTGGGTTGTGATTGTGGTGGAACCTTTTCGTCTCTCAGGGGTTTTCAAGGAAGCCGTCAAGTTCTTTCGTGACGTCAATTCATCTCCAATCCTTCTACCCTGAGCCGTACATCCTGTTCACGGTTTAGGGTTTATGAACCCTGAGCCTTACATCCTGAACCCCAGCTGATGCAAAACTAAACCCTACTATAGGGGCCTTAGTGATTAGAATAGGGTTTTGGGGCCCAATATACTATAACCAGGAGCCCCCAACTTAGTACAGGTGATTATTAAGGCCCCTATATGAAGCCCTTGGGCAGGCATAAAGCCTCCTAAAAACTCACCCCACTCTACACCCAAGCCGGTTCTAAGTTCATCAATGCCTATGGGATCTATTCAGCTCGGATGTTTCTGTTGAGGGACGGCAACCTGCTCATTGCACCCGGGCTCTAAACCCTAAACCCACACCGACGGTTGATGATATGAATCCTGCATTACCTTAAGGACCCTAGACTATGGGAAGTATGGTATATTCCTTATTGTGGGTAATGCAGGATTTATATGGGAGTTTCCGAAAATAGGGGACCCTAATATGGTACCCTAAATAGTAGGATCCTTATTACAAGGACCCCCAAAACAAGGTACCCCTAATTCCCGGAAACTCCCATATATAAGTCCCTAAAAAGGTAGGTTCCTTAGGGTCCAGGTATTCCTTATTGTGGGTACTGCAAGATTTATATCATCAACAGTGGTGAAGGTTTCGGGGTACGGAGCGCCTTGGGAGCTCTCTGCTGCTCGCACTTCTTCCCATGACTGGGCCTCTCCTCCACCACTGGTGACTAGGTGGGGCTTTTAGAGCCTTTGGAAAATGTTAGTAAATAAGATCCTCTTAAGCCCAATAAGGGAAAATATAAAATGTCCTAAAGCCCTACCTAGGTGACTAAGGTCCAAAGTGCCTACATCGGGTAGTAGGGGTTTGTGGAGAACGGAAACCCAAAGGGGCAGCACGCACCCTCGTTTTCCGTCCAAGCAGAAAGTCCAACGACCGTGACAGGTCGAACGTCCGCCCAGGACGGGCTGCGCGCAATTGCGTCGCGGCAACGAGAAGCTACCAACGACACACTGCCGTGCTCACTTGAGCCAAAAATGTTATGAATACGAATTACAGAAGAGCATGCATAAAAGCATACAGCACAACAGCCAGCCCGCAGACTATGTACAGTTACATTCGCCCCTCAGCCGAGAGCACGATAGAGCCGTAGGATTCCGCGGGCGGCCGGAGGCCGTAAAACTGACCTACAGACCCTGCCCTCCTACAAACCCTTCGCACTCAGCACAAGACCTTCGTTTTTCACGGCCTGTGCTGCACGAGGCTCTGGTTTCCTACTGTACACAGCCTGCGCCGCACTGCGGCCACAGGGCTGGTGAAACGAGCAGCTGAAGCTGCGGCGTTACTCCACGCGCTTCGGGAGCACTACCGTGCCTCCCTAGCCGCTCCCGTCAAAGACCTGTAGAGCGGATACGCCACCCTGTCGTCTCATCGGAAAGCAGCTAGGTGCTGCGACCAAAACTGAAGTTGCCACAGGTGGCTAGAAGGGCGGAGCGCAGTCCGCGACTTCTAGTCCACGGTCACTGCGGCTCCACGTTGGGTTGCGCGGCGGGCTGCTGGACATTTGAGGGTTTTGCCCGCCCGCGGTGGTTCCGCTGAGGTGCTTCGAACTCCTCGAGCTTCAGCGCCTTGGACCACTCGGTGCCAAACGAATCTAGCCACTTTTGGCTAAATTCAGAGGTCAGCACACTGGCGACCGCGATGCCGACCTCCGCGTTGGCCCGTGAACTAGCACTAAAGTTTAGGCTTCCTATCACGGCGCTAACTGTGGAGTCCGGCCTCGTCACGAGCACCGTCTTGGCGTGGTGGATGCCCGCGAGGCCTGCGCCGATGCTCACGTCCGTGCGGTTCTCGGCGGCGTAAGCCGCCTTGACCGAGGTGCCCTTGCCGACACGGACCTGGACGCCAGCCGCCCCTAGCTCCTTGAGGGACTGCAGCTGGAGCTTGGTCCGGCTCGTCTGCGAGTTGTCGGCAAGCACGTGGGCTCGGGCGCCTCGCTCCAGCGAGGACACGAGGGCTCCAACCAAAGGCTTGCTATCGAAGCTGTAGGCTCGCACGTAAACGTGGTCCCCATGCCCAGCGTCCGATAGCATCGTTTGTACCACAGCGTGATACTCCGGAAGGGTCAGAAACTTGACCCCGGCTCGCTCGAAGCCGTCAGGGATCGGGAAGTCTCTGACACGCCGTGCCTGGCTCGACATGGGAGCTGTCGGAGCCGGAGACGCCGCAGAGGTACCCTGGCGGGAAGCCTCCGCTGCAGGCGTCTTCGGAACAGTCTCTGTCGGAGGCGCCGACACTGTGGCCACCTCGTGGCGGCCTCTGAGCTTGGTAAAGCCGTCAAGGCAACCCTCGGACGGGTTCCCGACATTCCGAGCTCTTTCAGAGAGCGATCTCGCTTTCGACACCATGCCGGCAAGGCACCCCTGTTCCAGGGCCGGCGCGCCGAGGATCGCACGGGCGCGTCTAGTCGCGGCCGGGGCGACGGACAGCGTTGGGGCAGCGCTCGCGCCTGTCATGGCCACGAGTTGCCCCGCAGCTTCAACAGCGCGTTCTATGTGACCACAACGTCCCTCGTTGAGGAATGCCTTGCAGTCGCAGCCTGCGCCGTCCGCGCCCGACCCGACCTTCACAAGAACCCTGTGTGCTCCGGCCTTAGTCTTTGATGCAACCTCAAAGACAGCCTCCCGGCCTTCGAGCGACACCAGAACAGCATTCCCAAAGGGGTTACCGTTCATGGCGTGCATTAGCCGGTTAGTGGCGACACGTCCGGCCCACCACAGCACTACGGCCGCGAACGTCCACAGTAGGACGACGGCCGTCAAGCCAACCACGCGGACACCCCGAACGAGGATACCAGAGGATTCCTCGATGAGGTCCTCCGCCGCAGTGGCAACTGCAGTGAGGCTCACGTGTGCCACCTCTCTGGCACCGCGCTCAACAGTGAAGAGGGTAGGCGCCAGCGCAGCGGCCACCAAACCCGTCTTCCATCCAATGTTGCCCGTTGTGGCGTGGGCTGCGCGATTGCGCGCTCTCCTGGAGAGAGCCCAGCTGGAGACCGCAGCGCCTATCGAGCGCACGGCCCCAAGGAACCCACCACGGTTCGAGGGCCCGGAAGAGACAGCGGGGCGAGAAGAAACGGCAGGGGCCTCGGGCGCCACTCTGTGGCCACCCGGGCCACGCAGTGGGAGCGTGAGGGCGGGCTGCCCAGCACGCTCGCCGAGTCGGGAGGAGTATGCCAGTCCGGCAGCACCTCCGGCCCACCATCCTCGGTTGCCGTAGCGGTTCGAGCTTCCCCTTCCACCACCTTTGCCACCACCCTTGCTGCCAGAGCTGCGGCCCCCACTGGGTGCACCGCGCCCGGAGGAAGGTTGGCTCCACCAGGCTCGGGCAGAGTCTTGAGAGAGCTCTGCCTGCCTGCGCTTTTCAGCGCGGAGCCTCTTCCGTCCGGAGCGGAGGAATTTCCTCGCATGCTCCGCAAGGGGATCGGCGTTGATGGAACGCTCGATCCGTTCCATCTTCGTGCCCTCGCTCTCTTCCGACGAAGAAGCAGCTTCATCGTCGCCTTCCTGGGGCGGCATGCCGTGGGTTATGAACGACGCGCCCGACTTAGGGCCACTGCACTTAAAGCACAGTTTGCGCCATAACATGTTCCTCTCTTGGCATGTGTCCCGCCCACAGGTCCAGTAGGCGTTGGACATTGCGGCGGCGATCGCGTCCGAACGCTTCGCATAAAGGTACTCCTTTATGCGTTCCTTATGTTCATCGAGCCAGACCTCGATGAACCACGCCGGCGCCGTTCGCAGGTCCACCGGCGTGCTCCAGTACAGGCTGTCCTCGAAGATCCCCACACAGGGGGCACCTCCGAGCTCCTCGGAATCATGGTGCCGGCAGGTATTGCGTTCTGGTGGGTTCGCACGCCCACAAGTAAAGCAATCCCACCAGCCCCAAGGCCAGACCTTGCCTGTGAGGAGCGGAACGCGCTCGGGTGTCGGTCCAAGCTCGTTTTCATCGTAATCGGGCCAGATTTCAAACACTGGCCTGTTCGACAAAATCGCAGCCTGGTAGACGAACGCGCGCCTCCGGCGCCGCGCCAACGCGAGGAGCTGCTCGAGCGTATGCTCACCACCGCCTCGGAAGAATTCCCTGATCTGTTCATCATGTTGGAGATCAAGGGGGACCGTGAGCCTGGGATCCACGTCGCGGGCGCCGGGCCTTCCAGGCCCCGGCGGTGGAGTCGCATCCCAGTCCACGTCGCGCCAATCGGCCCCGGGAACCTCGTTCGAGAGTCCGTAAACCCCCGAAACTCGGTGTTGGGGAGCCGGCGACTCCATGGTATCCTGCCATGTTGTGAATCGCTTCTTGGGCGGCGGCGGTCCCTCCGGCTCCGCGGGTCGCCGCTTGTCTGTGCTCGACGGAGCAGCGGCCCCGCTGGCACCTTCTTCGGCACCTGCCTCGCCACTAGACGAGGGAGCCGCGCCTGTCCCGGCCGCGGCTCCTGCAGGGCCGGCTGGTGCCGAGGGCGCTTCTTCCTTCTTGGTGGTGGCCCGCTTGGCCGCGGGGCCTTGACGCTCAGAGCCGCTCTCCTCAACGGCGCGCTTGAGGGAGGAGAGGGACTTAGCCTCTGCTGTCTCCTTTTCCTCCTTGGTCACTGCAGGAAGGCGGGTGTCGCGCCGTGCCTCAGGAGCCGCAGCCGCGGCCTCCTGGGCCGAAGCAGCAAGCTCCTCCTTGGCGCGTGCCGCCGCTCTTTCCCGTGCCAAGCCTGCCTTCATAGACTCCGCGAGGCTAGGGATCCGGACCTCCGGACTCCCTGCCTCAGCTGGGGGAGTCACGTTGGCCGCAGGCGCTGCAGAGGAGGAAGACGCCTCCTGAGAGGCATCCGGAGGAGCAGGAGCCATCTCCTGATCCTCGGAATGCGTCGCCGAAGATGGCGGAGCTTTCTTCTTAGGGCTGGAAGCCTGAGGCTCCGCACCCCATCGTGGATCAGGCGGGGTTCCAGTCCTCTGGACACCCCCCTTCTCTCGAGGGAGCAGATCCGTTTCCAGCATAGGGGGATCTATCTCCAGTTGGGTGTCAGTCTGCTTTGCGATAGGGTTCAAGACACCCGCGGCGAGCTTTTCTTCTCTGAGCCCATCGTGGGCGTTCCAGATAAGGTCTGAAAAGGTTTCCCTCATCGCTTGGACGTGCTCCCTCGGGGTATCTTCCCGGGGAGCGTCCACGTCCGGATCTTGGGGCTCCAAAAGCTCGTCGGGGAACGCCGGAGGAGGCGGTTCAACATCTTCGGGAACCTCTCCGGATCTCCCCTGCTCTTCGCGAATCGCCTCCAACGCTTCGCCCAGCGGGGTCTCGTCCCTAAACAAGTGACGGTAGGGACTCGGAGCTGCGGCGTTGGGCATCATGAAGTCCGTCTCCTCGTACGCTGGCCCGAGAATGGTACTCGGGTAGCGCACGGGAGGCTTCGCCCGCTGCACCGGCCTCCGGTCAAGGCGATACGTGCGCCAGAGACCATCGGAAGTGACACAAGGCGCCCCATCCGGGAGCCGCCTGAAATCACGCAGCTCCGCCCCGATGCGATCACAGAAGCGGTCCGGGTTGGAGATATGCGTAAACCGGCCCAGGTCAGCCTCAAAGACCCAGACACGGTCTCTGTGGTCTCTGCGAGCTTCTCCGTGGCGGAAGCGTCTCAGAGCCACAGCGGCTTCTCCAAAGAACGCATCGTCGCACGGGGCCGGCACCATGTTCGCCGGAAGGCCCCTTCCGTGGACCGCCGCTCGGTGGTACGCGGCTTCGTACTCGTGCTCGAATTCGGCACGGCACCCGCGGATACCACACTTGTGGCCGGACCCACGGGAAGGAACCCTTCTAGGGTCTCCGTTCCCAATCTCCTCGGGTGTAGGGCAACCAGCCACGCCCCCGCCATGGATCGCACTCCGGTCGGGGGTGTCCCCGAGATCGACGAATTCCCCAGGCACTGCAGCCTCCTCGGGAATCGGATCCACACTGAAAGGCACAAAGGTGTGCCGCGCAGGAGACTTCGGAGCGGGCCGTTCTTGGCTTGCCGACCGACGCTCCACGGATGCCATGAAATCGTCGATCCCGCGGAGGATGGCCTCAGTCTTGGCCCGTTCCTCCTCGGTCTCCTCTGGGACGGCCGTACCTCCTTCTCGGGAGCCCTCTGGGCCTCCCGTGGAGGCCGAGCTCGCAGAAGGGGCTTCAGCACTAGGAACGGCCCCCTTCGGAGCGGCCTTGAGCGGAGGCCCACCAAGCTTAGGCCGGATAGGGCCTTGGTAAGGCCCGGGCCCCAGCCCTCCATGAGGCAAGGGCCTTTCCGACCGGTTCCTCGCAGCAGGTGGCGGAGGAGGAGATCGCGCGATGGGCGGCTCAGCCGGCCCACCCAGCAACCATCCAGGCCTGGTGCTCAAGAACTCCTCGGCCCTCTCGGTTTCCATGATCAGGAACGGCGGTGGAGGCCTGACCCCTTTCGGCGTCGGGCCAGGCTTCACCGTGACCATTCCTTCCGGAACGGCTGGCCTCTTCGGCGGCGGCTTCGGGTTCGCCTTCTTGCTGAAGTTCTTCGGGTGGAACAAATCCGCTGGAGTAAGCGTACGGTCCGCCTCCATCGGCTGATCCCCAGGCGCTGCACCGGCACCCTCAGGGTCACCGGGCGCGGCCTGAGGATCCTCAGGCAGCTCATCCCGGGCCCTGGGCGGCGTCTTGTAGCGGATCGTGTCCGCAGGCGGTGCTTCGGGAGGCACCTTTTGAGGGGGGCGGTGTGATCTTCCCCGCTCCTGTTCCCCTGCCGAAGGCGCTCCCTCTGGGGCCACCTTGGGGGTAGGCTTTAGTTTGCCTTCCCGCCCTGGCGGCGGCCTATCATCGACCGTCCTGGACCGATGCAGCGCAGAGGGCATCCCACGGGGACCACCCTCCTTAGGTGGTCCAGGCGGGGGTCCCGCCGGCATTGCCGAGCTCTTGGCCCGCACCTCAACTTCCAGCTCGGAAGACGAGTCCTCGTCCCCGATATAGTAGTTGACCGGGCCGGCTCCGCCAGGCGGCGCCGACTGCTCTCTGCGGACTCCGCTCCCGGGCTCCGCATCATCGACCCACCGCAGGGTGTTACCCTGACGCTCTGCAAGCGAGAGGTCGAAGACTTCACAGCCGGGTTGCACCGTGAGGATTCGGAGGATGCATTCTGGAGGGACACGCCCTGTCAGAACACATCCGTCTGTCCCTCTCCAGACGGGCACCCCGGAAGCCCTTAGGAGCTCGAGGTTCGAGACCACAAGACAGGTCGAGTTCTTTCTAAAGCCCGACGTACTGTCCCGCTGTCTTGGGTACCCGGGCCCGATCACCCAATGGACAGTCAGGCGCGGGCCGTTTCCGCCTCCCGGGAGGAGGCCGTCGCGGCCGATCCGCCGCGCATGAAACACCTCTGTGCCATGACAGAGGGTGGAGCCTCCGTACTCTACCGAGAGCTCCCTCATGCCGGCCTCATCGAGGCCGTCTCCATACACGGTGCCCGCGGTCAATCCTGACCCACGGCCGTGTCCCTGGAGAGCCCGGATCCGGCCATCGACCAGCTCCAGCCGCTGCTTCTCCCGACCGCCAGCCGCGTTTTCCAGATCACTCGCCGCACCTGCCTCGATCGCGGACGAAGTGATCTGGAGCTTCTCGGCTAAGGCGGATACGCTAATCCAGCCCCCTTCGCCGAGATGGCCCTGCAGGCCGAATTTGCCGTGGCGGAGGGCTTGCGTAAGCGCCCTCTGGCAAACCGCGGGGTTCTCTAGCCACACCCACGGCTGCCATCGTGAGTTGCTATCACGACCGCCTTTCCCTTCGTTCCCGCGTCTGCGGCCACCTCCCATGGCGCCCCTCGCGGCTCCCTGGCCCACGAGGGGCCCGGCACACGGAGGAAAAAGTGGGAGTGGCTCCGCGACCAGCCGGTCCACGGAGGACCCACCGGCAGCGAAGGAAAGAGGGGTACACGCGACCTCCCGGCCCACGTGTGCCAAAGCACACCGCGAGGCGCAAGAAGCCGATGGCAAGGGCCCGCGCGGCCCGTCGCAAGCTACTGGGCTACTCGTCTTGAGCCCACGCTGCGCGGCCATGTCCTGAAAGGCAGGGGGTTCAAGGGGGCTGCACAGAGAGAGGGGGTAGGGCTCACACTCAGCACGACCTACACCCTGGACTACCTCACTACACCCTTGCTGCAGCACGCACGCAACGAGTAGTAGCATAGAAAGGAGGTAGCGACCCACGGGCGTACAGGCCTGCGTCCGAGCTGCCCCCCACGTTCCCCCCCGAACCCCCCCGACGCGGCACACTAAGACCCCGAACCCTAACCTAGACCCCGCGGTCAAGACACAAGCGGTCAAGACGAACACAAGCGAGTTAGGGTATAGGGCTCTTGTGGGGTGGTTAGTGTCCGTTAGGGATTCATCGTGTTTTGCTTTTGCTTTAGGCGCGACCTTCCGGTCCGCGTCAGGCGGACTGGAGCTCGAGCCGTCGCGGCCTCGAGCGCCTAAGGCTTCAAGGGCGGAAGCGGCGGTCTGAGGCGCGGAGCGGCTGCCCTTCCGGCACGCCGTCCTTATCTCCTCCTCTGCCTCCGCATCCGTGAGGAAACGGCCGTCAACGACCCTACCTGTACGAACCGTCAGGTCGTCGACATAGGCCACCCATTCCTTAGTGAACCTAAGCCTTCGATTGCGACCCGGCGCATACGCGCGGTCCACGACGTAGTTAAAATCGTCGGGACCATTGACAGGCCCGAAGGTAAGCCCAATAGGGAGGTACTTACCGCTACGCGCAACAATGGCAAGAACCTCCCTGGCACGCTTCGTGTTGCGGATCTGATTGAACCCGGAAACCGCATCAACGAAGCTATACCAGACTGATCCTACCGCTGCAGCGAGCACATCCGTGCTCCGCCGGCAGTAGTAAGTGGATCTCTTCACCCTGGCGTTTACCCTGCGGTAATCTACCACCAAGCGGCGTTTCCTCGCCCGCTTGTGGGAAGGCATCTCCTTCGTAGGGAAAGGGGCCGAACCCCAGGCCGAAGGGCCTCGCACAAGCTGCCCTCTCTGGACCTCCTCCTCAAGCCGGTCATCAACCCACTGCGCCGCTTCCCCGCGGAGCGCATGGGGCTGAGAGCTGACCGGAGGCCCCGTAGGGACGCAGTCGTGCGCAAACTTCCGGACCGTGGTACGCGCCGTACCTTCGACCCAGAATGCAGCGGCCTTCCGGCCCACCGTCTCCTTAATGGCTGCGAGATCAGCCTCGGTGAGCCCCGGACGGTTCTCCGTAGGGCCCAACCTGAGGCCTTCAATGACCTGCGCCTTATACTCTGGCGTACGGCGGGGATCGGCAGCCACAGCCTGGCCTGCCAACGCATAGACCTCCAGGTCCGCGAAGACACCATCCCAATCCTTGGCGTCTGCCTTCGACCGCCAGTGAGCATCCATCTTCCTGGAGAACTCCAGAACTTCAGCCTCCATCTTCGCTCTCTCTTGAGGGGAGAGGTCCTCGCCAGACTTAACGTCCGGCAACGGTACCTCCGGAGCGGAAGGCTTCGCAGGCTCAGCCGGCGGCTGGCCGCTCACTGAGCAAATGCTGTCGTAGCAAGGGGGCTGGTCGCCCCTCAGACCAGCATCCGCCAGGCAACGGCACAAGGCCGGAGCGAGCACCCTCGAAGAGGTCCGGGCCTTCGCGTGCTGATGGGCTACCCTGCCCAAAGCGTCAGGCTTTGCACAGCGAACGCAAACCGAATCCATCTTGAAGTTGGAAAGACAGATCAGCGCTCCTTCCGAATGCTTAGAACCCCTAGGAACTGATCCCAAGAGCTGACATCGATCAGCTCGGCCGAAAGCCCAAGGGAACTTCGGTTCCGAAAGCGTCCCAAACACGGGAGCCCACCCCTGGGCCTCCCAAGGCTCCCAAAGTCCTTCCTGATCTGAGATAGTAACAAGCATCTGGCGCCCCTTCTCGGCCACCATTGCTCCCCACCTACTGACCAGGGAGAGGAACTCCTTGGGGATACCCTTACCGGATAGGCCCACAACGAGGCACTTGGGGTCGAGCGTATCGACCAGAAGGCTCAGGGCTTGCCGGTCCTCCTCTGAGGAGAAGTCCCAGCGGATCCCGTAGGAGCTGGCTCCTTGAACCGCAGCAGGAGGGCTACGCAGGCCTCCTGCCTTACTGACCTGAGTAAGCGAGTGCTCCGACACCGCTACTTCGACAAGGTCCACGTCCATACCCTCTAGGTGATCTCTGATCCACCCCTGGACCGCGGCACAGGAGCTACCTCTACCGACGATCAAGGAGGGCGCGGGAGCCTCAGCAAGGAGCTCCTTCAACGCAGCAGGGACGTCAATCGGGGAAGCTGCCACACCCACTCGGTCCGGCACGGACTCTTGCAAGGAGTAACCGGCCTTATCGAGCTTCCGGGCAGAAGACGCAGCGAGAACCCCATCCCTACTAAGATCCACCTTGGAGATAATCTCCTTCACGGTGATGGACTCTATGGCCTGTCTCGTCCCTTCGCGGGTCAGAGAACCGCCTTCGTCCAAAAACGCAAGGTGCCACCGGACTCTGAGTCCTGAGGCGTCGGGGATGTACCGGTGGACGCCCACCTGTGCCCTGGCTTCGTCCACTTGCGTGACCTTGCCTAGGCGACAGGTTTTAGGGCCCACTCGGGCGCCATGGTACGCAACATGGTCACCAATACGCAACACGAAGTTGCGGCCCCGGCGCTTGACAGTAAACTCGACCTGCTTAGCTTCACCGGCCGCTTGCTGACCCAATGAAGGCGGCTGATGCTCTGGCTCGTCGAAAAACTCTATGGGGTCCCTCTTCTCGGGCACCTCCGCATCTTCCGGCACGAGCACTACATCCTCCGCGTGGGCTTCACATTGCCGGCCTGGCGCCTCACCAGGGCCACCAGGAACAAGTTCGAGTTGCAGCCTATGGCCTTTAACCGCCACTATCCTCCAAGGGCCGGTCAGACCAGGCTTCCAAGGGACACGCCCCGCCCCCTCTGGCCGGGGCTTGGGGGAATTCCAGACAACTCTGTCCCCCACGCGGAGCTCAACTGTGCGACGCGACCGATTAGCAAGTCGGGCACGCGCCTCACTGCTCGCGTCCCAATGGCGCCGCACAGCGGCCGCCAAGTCGGAAAACTGCTTGAACTGGGAACGGGCCCAGTCCGTGATGGGCTCGAATTGGAGGGCCTCGCGGAGAACGTCCTTCTCCAACGGCAAGGCGAGGCTCCAGGACCGTTCCAGGTCCCTGGGGGTGTACCCATGCGCCCCCGGGGTATTATCCAACACATACTCGGCGACCATGAGCCATTCGCTCCAGTTCTCCATGGAGCCGCCGATATGCCGGATGAGGTTACCCAGAACCTTCTGGACCTCTTGGTGGACCCTCTCGTTGGACCCCATCTCACAAGGCCTGAGAGCCATACTGAACTGCTGAGTTGTCCCAAGCATGGAGCACAACTCCAGCATCATGGCATTCTTGAACTCAGTGCCTCGATCAGATCGGATGAGGCGGGGCAGGGTGCGTGATCTCAGCACGCACCGCAGAAATGCCCTACGCACATCCGTATGCGTAAGTGTCTTCATGGGTTCCAGAAGCACTGCGTGGCTAAGGCAATCAAAGTACGTAATACTGTATCGGAAGCCATCGCGGTCCTCCCGATTAGGACCCTCGCAGTCGACGGAAACTTCCTGCCAACACGCTTCCGCGAGACATTTGACAGGTTTCGCTTCGACCTTCGTGGCTCGGGCCCTGCCCTTAACACACGCCAGGCATTTGGACACCCACAACTTAACGTCTGGTTCCATTCCTGGCCACCAGACGGCCCTTTCAAGGAGACGGAACGTGACCTCCGCCGAACGGTGCGCCCCCAGGAGGCCACAATGCACAGTCATGTAGCATGACTTCCGCCACGTGACGCCATTGGGCCCGGCGATACCGTTCGGGACGACCGGGACGACCACCGTCTGGCCAGTCTTGATGGTCACTTCCCTCTCCAAGACTCCGTCCGAGCCAAGCTTGAAAGGGGCTTCCGGCTTCTTGACCGAAGCCGTAAGGGACGGATCTCTCCGTTGAGCCTCGTGCCAAGCCGTGCGAAGAGCTGGCGTGACGCCGAACTCGCAGAGCCCGGCGCCATCCCTGGCCGCCAAGGCCAGCTTTTCTCTCTGACTCTCCGGGCTGTCCTTGTCCGACAGCACAGGGAAAGAACCGAGGCTGAGGGGACCAGAACCCCCGGACGCGGACACCTTAACCCGGCAAGTCCGCACGGAATGTGACTTGACACAAAAGGGCCGGTGGGAGGAGTACAACTCCACAACCACCCGTGGGGCCTTGGTAGCGGACCCCACAAAAGCCAGGGTCCTGCTAAGCTCTCCTTCCTTGACCTCGATCTTCTTCGAGAGCTGGACGGCCATCCAATGGCCTTCCTCTCCTGAACACTGGAAGGCGGCGATGACAGGCGAAGCCCTGAGCGACTTCCGATGCCCAAGGGACTGGATGCCGTCCCCATCATTCCAACCTTCCACGCGGTCCACCTCTCCCTTGAGACCAAGGAGACACGCAAAGGATTCCCGGAGGCGAACTTCGCCCTCCTGGAGATTCCATATGCGTTCGCACTCAAATTAACCACATGCCTGTGGCTGTGCCAGTTGGGCTCGACAGCCCAGTTGAGCGAGCTCGGCCCGCTCAGGCAGGACGGGAAGGCCTGGTGCCCTTGCAGGACTTCACCAGAGTCGTTCACGACCCAGGAACTCCACAAAGAAGGGCCGTCCTTCTCGCACCCCTCGACTGGAAGCTCCAGGTCGCCCCCAGTCCAGACCCTCGCCTTAATCCTGCCGTACACCGTAGGCAGGAGCCCTTCCACGGGCTTTTGGAGGAAACCTTTGGCCCATGCTCGGATGAGGTCCGTATCAATGTCCACCGAACCATCAGCAAGGCTGGCGGACAAGAGGGCGTTCACCTCGAGTGACACGCTCGGGTCGGCAGACTCCGGGCCCTCAGCTGCCTCCTTTTCGGCTTGGGCCTCAGCAACCTCCAGAGCTGTTTCCTCCGCCTCCTGCCGGATGCACGAAGGACACCTTGAAAATAGGTATGTCCTCTTTCCGCAGGCGCAGACTCCTTCGTGATCCCAAAGCTCCCGAGAGGGCGCGTCAACGATACCACGCAAGGAAACATCCGCGACTTTGGAGATCCCTTCTAGCTTCAGGGACGAAAGGACCTCAGCGGAAGCGGCAATCTTGCCCACTATCCCATATCCTGGTATAGGGGGCTCGGGAAACTCACGCCCCATCTCTGGGCACGCCTCAGCCACCTCATCATGAGTAGAGTGCGCCTTCCAGACCTTAGGCTTAAGGCTCCAGATACCCTTGATCCCTGCCCAAGCGAGGCCCGCGACGCGGGCTTCCTTGCGCTGCAGGTTGCGAGCCTGGAGGGTGACTTCAACCACCAGCGGCCACCGCAAGGCAGCGGTGACAACTCCTCCTTGGCCAAGTCCTACCAGAAAGGTAGGGGAAAACGCAGCGGCTTCCCTAAGTACCTTCGCACAGGACGTAAGCAGGTCGACGCGGAGCTTCTTGACCTTCTTGGGCCCGGTAAGCTTACCGGTCATACCGTCGAAGTGGGACGCCACTCCGTCATCGCCCTCAAAAGGGCCCCAGCAGCCTCTCACCGCAATGGAGTGCCCCGGGATTCCCGAGACGAAGACTTCACGGATCTCCGTGAGCGCCCTTTCCTGCTCCGTCCAAGGGGCATAATCGAAAACAATCATAACGCGGACAGGGGGACCGCCCGCGACCCCGACCGGCACCGCAGCCGCGGTCGCCGGGCCAACCTGCGTCGCGTGATCGGGAACCGCGTCTTCCCCTACTGCCCAGGGAACAGGACCGTCACCTTCGGTCCCTTCTCCAAGGTACTGGTCCAGGTCGAACCCCTTCAGCTGGCCAGTCATCCCGACCAAGTCCTTGGTCCGGGCGGCCAAGAGCTCGTCCCGACCCCTCGGGTTCCTGGAAAAGGAGTCCCCCAGCGTCGCACTGCGACCACTGAGACTCCTGAGCTCAGACCCATCCATCAAGATCTCCGCAACCCATCGAACCAGTTTCTGGTCGGAGCCGATATCAGAGGACTGCGCTCTCGTAAGATTGGCATGGTCCGTCCAACACAGGGTTCGGATAGTTCCGAAGACCTTTCGGGTTGCTCGCTTGACTTCGAGCTGTTCGAAGGCTTCTTGAATCAGCGGGG
>CAJNDT010005870.1:450661-513783 GCA_905221615.1 Symbiodinium sp. CCMP2592 | reverse complement strand
AACCGCTGCTGCTATTGCCGCTGTGGCCATTGCTGTTCTTGATTGCCGTAATCCTCTCTTACTTGTTGCCGATCTGGCTTTATGCTGCTCTGGATGCAGTCTGGCTGCTGCTGTTGGGCAAATCCTTTGTCAGGGCTCGTTACTATACCTCCCTGATGCCGTTTATGCGGCCGACGGCGGTTCTGCTGCCACTGCTGCTGTTGTTGACACTGCCGTCTGGCAATACGTGTTCTGGGAAGATGCGAGTCCACTACGACCCCCAGGCTGCGAATCCTGATAAGGGCAATCGCGAAGTCCAGCTTTCCCTGCTCACAAGCTGTATTCTGATGCCTCGTTGTCAGCACTACCTTGGCCGTGGGGAACTGCGTGTAAATGTCCAGGAAAAGCTCCGTGAAGGGAGTGTCGCTCACCTGCCGGCTCGCCGTGGCACGGAACTAAGCCGCTGAGGCATTATCGTTCCTGCCTGAGGCACGACTAACGTCTGGAGTGATCATTTCGGTTCAGGCCAAATCGGGCCAAGAGACATATTCGACGTTTTCAGGAAGTGTGCTGAAGTCGAAGGTCTCGATGGCACTACGACCTACACGGCCGGGAGAGAAGCACAGAAGTCTACCAGGATCAGAGTGATGGAATCCAGTCAAGGACAAGCGCGGCTGCGCATGCTGCGGAATTCAGCCTTCAAGCTTGAAACTATTGCAAAGTTTTCGCAAGACAACCAGTGCCCAATATGCTGAGGATTGCATGTCCGCGTGCATAGTTCCGGTCTTGCAAGTCAAGACACACGCCGTCGTATTTTGCTTCAGCTGCTCGACAATCGGGACGACGTAGTCCGGCAGCTCGTGCTCTTTGGCGTGCTCGTTGGCCGAAGCTCGCGCGTCCTTGAAATGGTATCCTGCGCACAGCCCGGAAGAAGCTTCAGGGTGTGAAGCCAGGGCCCAAAGAGTGGTATAAAAGAAAATATCGCATGCCTTGCATGTTCATGCACTGCTGTGCCATGTCCTTTCAGTCCGAGCTCTTCCAAAGCGACCACCACACCTTGGCTCAGAGCCAACCTTCAGGCTCTGCGTTCTTGACAAGCACTCGAGCTGGCTTTGCTTCACAACTTAGCATGCAGAACCTTTGTTTTTTTGCCACCCACACTCGGACAAAGCCTGGCAAACCTTTGTTTTAAGGAGCTGGCTTGTAGCTCGCAGTTCCTGGAGCCTTCTTCAGCTAAGGGGCTGTGTGTGCCCGTCGTGCCCATCCCGGCACCAATCACCATGTTTCGACCTTAGCTGGCGAGACCTGGCTCTGACTTGCCGGAGCATGTACTTCATGCCAGCCTGGCAAGCACCAGCTGCAACAACAACACAGCGACATCTAGACAGGATCCCACCTATGCTGCCATCACCATCATCCTAATCATCACCATTCTCGAAGTCCACGTGCTGGCGGCGCCAATAGTCATTTTGCAGTCGCAGGAAAGTAGCCCGGATGTGTGAACACACAGCCAGAAGTGGCCGCTTGCAAGCAGGAAACTGCTCGCCGGCATCGAGCTACGATATCTCCACGGCCTCACGCCGCAGGGATTCGGACCTGAAACCTTCGTGACACTTCTTGCCATTATTACATAACATTGCCGGGCTCTTACGATTTGTGCCTCTTGCATTTACGCTCAGGATACACCGACTTGCTTGCTGTTCCGCGGTTCCCACCAGGAGTTTCCGAAATTAGGGGACCCTAATATAGTACCCTAAATAGTAGGATCCTTATTATAAGGACCCCAAAGTAAGGTACCCCTAATTTCAAATGATCTTCTTTCCAATCCTGCTGGGGCCTGGCCCCTAAGATCACCTAACAGCCCTAGGCCGCCCCCGAGGAGTCTACATAATAGTAATAATATTAATTATAATAATGGTAATAATACAAATAGTAGTTATAATAATAGTAATAATATTAAATATAATGAGAATGCGCACCCACTGAGCCGGCGGTATGTATTGCAACCCAGAAATGTGTAGAAATGAGAGGAACGAGAAGGAGCGGCACACAGGACTCTAACGTGAAGACGATGTGCCCGCCATAGATGCGCACGAGACCATGCTGGGGACTTTGAGGTTGCCTTCGAACCTTCGAAGTTTGGAATTTTAAGTCCTGCTGAATCCACAGGCTTCGACAATAACCCGAGCTTTAATCATGGCCTTTCCAATATCCCATCGTGGAGCCTCGAATTTAACCTGTGTGCTTTCCTGCGCATGTGATCCGACCTCCTCCTGTCTGCGGAAACTGAAGACTCTGAACATGAGCATGATCTTTGCAGATGAAAGCATTCCACGACTCAATCTTTTCCGTACGCTACTGATCGGCTGCGGCTTGGGCTTGCAAGCAAGGGAGATGCTTGCGTGGTTTCAACCTTCGCCTGGAGGCAGATGCCTGAATGGCTCCCATCATATTATATATATACACACATATCATTCACACTATATACTATATACTATAAACTTAATATGGAACTGCCACCAGTCTGGTCTGGCATCCGCACACAGCTGGCCGAACCCTCGCCAGATGCCGCGAGAATTCTTCCGTTACCAGCGCATCTACTGCCGAACAAAGCTCTCGTGCACAGGAAGAAGCGACAGGAACTCGTTTGCCTCATCTCTCTTACTCTTCTTCTCCAGGACTAGAGCGACTCGTGATGTCCCCCGGCTGCTTGGGGCTGTGGAGAGACATGAAAACTAAGCTGAAGGACACTGCGGCTCCCCCGATCACGTCATCTGACATGTTAACTTATCACTGTCCAACGCTGCAATTTCTCCATTCTAGGCATAGATCAAGAAAGAGGCCTGTACTCGCTGGAAATGTTGGCAGATGCGAGCTTTGTAGAGTACCTCGGAGGCATGAGAGCGGTGCCAGTTGAACCACCTCTGTCTGACTCCATGTACAGCGCCGAGGGCGGTGCTCGTTTGCACATCGTTTGGCCTTTCGCACTGTTGTCTGGGACACCTGGAGGATGTTGAACCTGCCGATGAAGTGGACAATCACACAGAACAGCCACGACTGCTTGCTGGGCTCACAATCGTCAGCGGCCCACCCACGAACTATGCAACTGCTGTTTGCTCTGACTCATGCTTCGTGCTTCTTTGTCAACTATGCTCTATCTTGGGCTGGGACGATGCGAACGGCAAACCGCTGCCCGAAACCCACCCCAAGTATGCTGCTGTCTCTTGCCTCTCTTGATAAACTGGCAGTGAGCCCTACTGTTAATGCCCATGTGTGCAACTCTGTAAGGCTTGCCATGCACATCGGTAAGGGCACGGACTGCTGCATCACGCATGGTGTTCTCCGGAAGAGTTGCCGTGATGCTTTCGTAGTTGCTTCGATGTGAAGACAATCTATACCATCCATGCTGTGGCGTAGGCGATCATCAATTTAGGCTCGGATGAGACCGCGAACAACATGCCTAAGTCTCATTTTGCCTGGCTCATTAAGAGACATGTGCCTATCCGCACCTGCCGTAATGCAACCCTCCACGGGATTGAATGTGCAAGCCCCGCCAGGGTATATCATGCTATAGCAAGGTAACAGGGCCGCACAAGATGTGTTGGAGGGGATACACCTGTCAAACATGTCAACAACCTGCTGTTTAAAATCCGGCCGGCTATGGTACAGCGGCCTCCGGGTCAGAAGCGTGAGTTTTCGTGCTTCTCAAGTTTGGCACTGCAGGAAAGCGGTCGTGGCAATGAAGGTACGAACAGATTCAACTTGAGATCTTGTCGATCAGCAAAAGAAGTGGTAGACCATGTAGCCGGGATGATTCTGCGCGCGATAACCTCCCGCCCCTCGTGACACTTACACACTGCGTGGGCATAAATGCAGTCCTGGGGTTGCTCTCGTGCTGAAGAAGTGCTTGGTCCTCAGCGTCACAAGCCTCACAGGACACTTTCCCATCAAGCGACTTGAGAGGCCACAGGATGTTCTCCCTCGCACCGTCTAGCAAAGCGGAAGCCACAACAAAGGACGCCTGGCCGTCTGCACCGCAGGATGCAGCCAAACACAGTCTCATGGTGCCTGAGTCAGTTTTGCAAACTGGATGTGGCCATCGACAGGCCCTATTCGCACCGGGGTAACTCGGAAAGGTCCTGGAATCAATACTTCAGACTAACTCTCAGCCTAAAGTGGCAACATAGGCTGCCGGAAGCACTTCATATCACAAGATCCACCCGCCAAATTGCCGAGCTGCACAGCAGTAAAAGCACACGTGGGGGCGTCATCGCCATGCGAGGCCACGCGCAAGTTCGCGGACCGTCTGCAAGGATGGGGGTTGGGTTGAGCCTCAAGACGACAACCAGAAGTTAGTTGCGGTACAACCTGCTCGGTAGTGTTGTCATCTTACCTACAGTAGGCTGCGATGCAAGCAAGCACGGTAGAACCGTTTTTGCCTTCTTGCTCCATGCAAAGCATGGGATGTTAGACGAGGTTGTGTGTGAAACGCTGGACAAGACGCCCTCAGGGGACGCGTTCGTAGTCACCAGCGACCAATTCCGTGCTCGTCACAGGCCACTGCTGCGATCAGTTGGTTGGCATAGTACCAGCCATGCAAACATGGCAGGGCTGGAAAGCTGCCAGAATTGCTCATCATCTGTCACCCGGATCGGTCGGTGTTCTAGATCCTACTTGTCGTGGTCTTACATCGGTTTATCTTGTCGGCACTATGGAGTGAGAACACTGAGTGCCCGTGAGCTGTAGCATAGCTGGAATGTCTGGTCCTAAACGGAGAATGACTGTGAGATGCGCGGTCTGTGCTGCATGCGCGTCTGCGGTCTCCCAAATCTGTACATGCGGGAGACCGATTCATCAGCATGAGCCTCGGTGCCAGCGAAACACAATCAGGGTATCAAAACCAAGCACAGTAAGCACTAGAAGTCCACACTAGCCGTCTTGCTGCCGTCCACGGAGCCCAAGGAAAACTTCTTAAGCTCTTTGCTAGCAGGGCAGGGTCATAGCCCAAGAAGAGCAGCATGCGACAGGTCCTGCATGCCGCTCGAAAATGTGCAGCATCTAGTGGTAACCGGCTGACTTTTAACTCCCTTCGCTTTCTACATGTTTCTGCAAAGTAGACGTTACTTTAGGGAGGAAACTCAGATATCAGGCTCTAGCCTCGCATCACGGTATGTCCTACTCCTTGTGTACTGAACTTGGCTTTTGCTCGGTGCAGTCAGACTTAACGTGTCGGAAGCCTCGAGCCTGGAACGCAGTCTGTCCCGATGTGCCAACAAGCGCTTCTGGCCACAGCTGGCTGCAGGGCTGTCCTGTCTTGCACGAACCTGTCGCACCAGGTTGTCCCACTCTTCAACCAGAGATCCGGCTTTGTAGAACGCACGCAGGCCTGGTGCAAGGCACGGGTGCGCATGAAGCTTAGCAACGACAACCTTGAGGCTTACTGGTGCAAATCTTCATGAAGCTGTGCAGTGCATACATCTGAGTGATCGTAGCTGAATGCAGGTGTCATCAGGTGTCTTCGGAGGCGAAACAAGTCGGAGACTGTAGTCAAGAGCGAGCAAAAAACACGGACGTAGGTCTACGAGTTCAATGCACTGAAGTTTGATCATTGTCATGCCTGTCTGAAACAGTGAGTTCACAGTCTCGATGACAAGTGGTTCACGGGTTCACGTCCCATGCACGGTCAAGGCTTAGCATTCTTGCTCTCGCCGGCTATGGCCCTGTGCCACAGGCCCCACAAAGGGTGATTAGAAACACACGTGATGGTGCTGCATCAGAGAAGCATGCCAGGGGGGTCTGCGTCTGTACACAAACCTAAGCGCTTGAGTCTTTACACAATCATCGGAAGCAAGCTATGCCTCTGCAAAAACGATACGAGGAGCCCTAACATGCAACATCTGGCTTTCGATAGTAAGTGAGCACAAGGCACAAAAAGATGCGACCCTGTCTTCTATCCACTTGTGTGCATGCAACTTTTCAATCCTCACCTTGTACATGTCCTTCCTGCCTGCCGTCCCAAGCTAAAGCCACTGTCGGGGAGGGCAGGCAGAATAAGGGCAAACAGGCTTTCGCCGGGTGCCATCGGACCCCAACTGATCACAAACACCCCGCACCGCAAAAATAAGACGATGCCCCCTCTCACGATGCAGCGTCAACAACCAAACTAGAAGACAATTGGCCCGAAAGCATCATCAGCGAAGAGTGTTGCGCTACGTCATAGAATCCAGTGTATAGGGTCATAGAGTCACCGAGTCAAAAGCACGGAGTCACAGAGTCGGAGTGTCACATACAGTCAAGAGTCGTACAAGTCATAGTTCATAGAGTCATCGAGAAATAGAGTCGAGTACATGTCAAGCACAAGTCATAGTTCAAAGAGTCATAGAGTCATATAGAGTCATAGAGTCACAGTGAGACAGAATCATAGAGTCATAGTGTTATAGAGTCATAGCGTCAGAGTGAGAAAGAGTCATAGAGTCATGGAGTCATCTATGTACCACGCACTTGACTTGATGTAGTTCACTCTATGAACACTAATGTTCAGGTTTAGCGGGTTTAGAGTATAGTCCAACATGACGCAGAAGTCTTCCTTTCCTAGCTCCGGAACCTCACTATATAGACATCCCTGATTACTGTGGTTTCAACGTGACTCTATGACTCTATGCATGGTCACTTTATGTCGCAGCAGTAGTAGTAGTAGTAGTAGTGTAGTAGTGTAGTAGTTGTGGTACTAGTAGTAGTAGTAGTAGTAGTAGCAGTAGTAGTAGTAGTAGTAGTAGTAGTAGTACTACTAGTAGTAGTAGTAGTAGTAGTAGTAGTAGTAGTAGTAGTAGTAGTAGTAGTAGTAGTAGTAGTAGTAGTAGTAGTAGTAGTAGTAGTATTCTTTTGTAGTAGTGGTAGTAGTAGCAGTAGTAGTAGTATAATAGTTGTAGTAGTGGTAGTGGTAGTAGTAGTACTAGTACTAGTTCGAACACTCGACAACGCCAATCTCTGTGAAGGGTTGCAAGTTTCACCTCAATGCACATCAAAAGTAATAACTTTACCTCGCGTTCGAACACTCGACAACGCCAATCTGTGTGAAGGGTTGCAAAATTCATCTCAATGCACATCAAAAATTGCAACTTTACCTCGCGTTCGAACACTCGACCACGCCAATCCCTGTGAAGGGTTGCAAAATTCATCTTCAATGCACATCAAAAATGCAACTTTGCCTCGCGTTCGAACACTCGACCACGCCAATCCCTGTGAAGGGTTGCAAAATTCATCTCAATGCACATAAAAAATTGCAACTTTACCTCGCGTTCGAACACTCGACCACGCCAATCCCTGTGAAGGGTTGCAAAATTCATTTCAATGCACATCAAAAAATGCAACTTTACCTACCGTTCGTGCATTCGACCATGCCAATCCCTGTGAAGGGTTGCAAAATGCCAATCCCTGTGAAGGGTTGCAAAATGCAGTTGAGCTGCGCCCAAACCCTGTGAAGGGTTGCACGGCGCCCGCAAAATGTGTAACTTTACCTCGCGTTTGAACACACGAGGAGGCGAATCCCTGTGAAGGGTTGCGCGGCGCGCCTAAAATGTGTAACTTTACCTAGCGTTTGGGCGCTCGAGAGTTCCAATCCCTGTGAAGGGTTGCGCGGCGCGCCTAAAATGTGTAACTTTACCTAGCGTTTGGGCGCTCGAGAGTTCCAATCCCTGGGTTGCGCCGGGCGCCTAAAATGTGTAACTTTACCTAGCGTTTGGGCGCTCGAGGAGGCGAATCCCTGGGAAGGGTGCGAAGCGCACATAAAAATGTGTAACTTTACCTAGCGTTTGGGCGCCCGAGGAAGCGAATCCCTGTGAAGGGTTGCGCCGGGCGCCTAAAATGTGTAACTTTACCTAGCGTTTGGGCGCTCGAGGAGGCGAATCCCTGGGAAGGGTTGCGCGGGAACCCTAAAATGTGTAACTTTACCTAGCGTTTGGGCGCCCGAGGAGGCGAATCCCTGTGAAGGGTTGCATTCCCGATGGACGACGACGGTGCCACCCCTGGCTTTAGAAGAGAGAATTAGATACCGAGATGTAGAGAGTAAGTCATAGAGGCATAGAGAGTCAGTCATAGAGGTCAAGTAAGTAAGTAAGTAAGTAGAGTGAAGTAAGTAAGTAAGTATAGAGATAGCATAACATAGAGTCAAGTATCAAGTGTAGAGAGTCAGTCATAGAGGTCAAGTAAGTAAGTAGAGTGAAGTAAGTAAGTCGTAAGCAAGTAAGTAAGTATAGAGATAGCATAACATAGAGTCAAGTATCAAGTGTAGAGTCAAGTATCAAGTGTAGAGTCAAGTAAGGTATAGAGTCAAGTAAGTTGATTCTATGTCTGTCATCTATGTAGTATCAAGTGTAGAGTCAAGTAAGGTATAGAGTCAAGTAAGTTGGTTCTATGTCTGTCATCTATGTACTCATCTACCCGGCTCCGCACGGAAGAACCCTTCGCGACGCTTTCGGGAACAAGCCTCGCATCAGGGGGACAACTGTCTCCGGGGTCAAGCACTGCGTGGCAGCAACCGCAGCATCCTGCCGGCAATCATTCTCGCTGTCGGATGAAGCGCCAACGGCGGCGACAGCAACATGTACTGAACGATGACTACCGGGATTCAGAATCCCCTCACGTCCTCTGATAAGGAAGTCAGCTCCAAGGCATGAGCTTGTTCCACAAGGGATACCACGTCCTGGCCCCATCTCGCATGCTTGAAGTTTCGCCGAGAATTTTCACTACACTGCAGCCTGAACTTTCAGGGCGCGGATGTCCGGGAACAGCCCGTAGCAGTGCTTCCTGAAGCTCAGTCAAGTAACACAGGCGGCTTCTACTTGCTGTGAACAGTTGTGGCTACTCTACCTGTTACTCTGTTTTGCCGTGCTCTTGCAAACAACTGGCCCAGGCTCTGTGCGTGCGAGTGCCAGCTGATGGCACGTTCAAGACTCACACGCAGGTGCCAAGGAATGGCTTCTGAACTTTACTTCGCTCATCGTCTGCCTAGCGTGGGCACGCAGTTCAGCTGAGGTGCAGCAAAGCCCGCACCACCTCACCACTGCAAGGAAGCGTAACTTCACCTTCCTGCGCCAAGGGAGCAGCTTGAAGACTGGGCAGAAAGCTCTCAGGTTGCGTCCGAAGGTTTGGATGTGGTGAGGGGGGCTTCTTGCTCTGGTGTACGGTAGGAATCGGAGGGAGAGAGCGCCTTCAATCGATTTCAATCGTGTCGGGAATGATTCCCCATCAGCATCCAGTTCATTCCAGTTTCTTTCCGGGTACTTGCACATCATGCAGATCGGAGAGGTTCCCATTAAGCCCAGGCTGCTCCGCAAGTGCAATACTCAGGCCAGCAGGCCTTGGTCGCAGACCGCAGCATTCGGCTCAAGACGGGTGACGCGTTTGCAAGGATGGCCTGCCCATGTTGAAACCCTGTCCCGGCTCAGTGCTGCAGTCGTCCTAGCATAAGCGCCGTTGCACCTTGTGTGCTTTTTGCTCCAAGCCATCCTCCGAGCGCAGCACGCAGTCCGTGAAGTCCTGGCGACAGATCTGCGCAGTGCTACGAAAACTGCCACGCCTGAGTTATCTTCAAGCTTCTCTGTGAGCTTGATGCCAGCCCTGGCCTCATTCGGATCCGGCAAAGCCAAGTACTGCCCTGAAATCTGCAAGAAGCGTCCCGAATCCCTTTCACTCCTCTCCCGCCCCTGCCCTGTCCGTGTCGTTCCACAACTTCCTTCCCAGAAACACGCCGTCATCTCGACCGCGTTTCAACCTCAATACTTGCGACGCAAGGAAAGAGAACCGGGATGCTCGGAGTCAACCATGGCCTCCTGGTAAGCACGCGAAGGCTCTGGATACGCACCTTGGAGCAAAGCGGCTGCACCCGAGAATTTGCAGCGCAGTTTGCAGGCTTAGCTCGTGCCGAGGTGCATTAGGACCACCTTGCGCTGCTGCTCGCTTCATGCAGAGACGAGCTCGGCAGATCCTGGTCCAGACTGCCACAACATGGTTACGACTTCGAGAATAGTACAGGCAGCACAGAATCATAAAATAGACCATTCCGATCGATGTTTGCTGGCGCTCCTGTTCGGCAACGGCTTTGGCGGAACAGCCACCATCTCCCCAGGGAAAGCCAAAGACCAGAACCTTGGCATTCAGCAAGCAGCTTTGCCCCTTCTCTTGGGCTGCACCTTTTTGGGGAGCTCGGTACAGAAGCATGGAGCCACCCGCCGCAGAAAACAGAAACCATTCGGTCAACATGACGCTACACCAGTGGTCGAGAGGCTGCTCGGACTCGAAGATAGGTGCTTCGCCCAGCTGCTCACCTGACATTGAAGACTAGACAAACACAAAGGCGTAAAGACATGAATGTAAATACACATGCAAATCTAAATACAACTAGCAGTACAAAAGCGATCACAAAAAATGCATATGCATACATATGTATATATATATATATGTACATAGATATCTTCCGGCTAAAGATTTTCGACTGCTCGCAGATGCCTTAACTTGCTTCCCTCCTCACAGTTGCGGCTGTAGACCATAGTGAGCCAGCTCGGTATTCTGCTAATCGCAGGACGTTTGCCGTTTTTGTGCTGTGGGCATTTGTATGATAGCTTGCCTGCTCAGGCAGTGAAACAAAACATGATCAATGGGTTGTTGCGTTCTTGTGTACGTCCTACAACATCATGACGACACCGTCTCACTGCCTTGACAGGAAGGTATGCGATGCTGGAACTGGAACAAGCGTGACATGACTATGGCACTGTGCAACTGCGGTGGTTGCCGCTACTAGTCGGTAGCATGAAGCGTAGTACCTTCATTTCCAACATGAGAGACAACATCTTCATTGCTGCTCTGCTGCCCCTGTTCCACCATTGAAACTATCGCCCAAACCAGGGAAATACTCGTGCAGTATCGTCTTCTAACTGCAAGTTTCTCCTTCGTTGTGCCCTTTGGGTATTGGATGTACTGGCCGTCTATACTGCCTCCTCCACTTTTGCCATGCCAGTGTACTTAGCGCGTGAACCTGGGCCTCTTGCGAATTCGACCATTACGTTTCTATAGCTCTCCTGTCACTGCTTCCGAAAATTACCGACCGAGACCATCATGTCAGTAGGCAGCTGTAGCATGCCGCGTTGAGGATGATGCGAGTGATATTGAGCACGACATCCATCATTACACTGACTGTATCGCATAGCGTACCACAAAGTCTCGGCGTACTGACGACAACAAAACGGACGAGGCATACGCGCCAACGCAGGTCGACTGGAGGATAGAGATCCACTCCAGCGCAACTTGGCCTTCAGTGCCGATACCAAGAACCGAAGCACGGCGTCATGGCAGCGGGCAGGAAGAAAGTGTCAGAGACCGGTGTGACAGAGAGAGCCGGCCGAGACAAAGAGGAAGAAAGTACTACACCATCCGAAGGACCGAAAAGGACTGCGACTAGAAAGCTAGCATGGTTTCGCGAACCGAAGGCTGATTGGACGTACAGCCCCTGTTCATGTTATCACTTCTTGTAACTTCTAGAACTTCCCTCCGCCACTGGCCTTCTTGCGCCACGAAGAGCTGCACGTGCTCCGGGGTGTACCCGTCCTTACGAGTCGTGTGGCTGCACTCCTTGCTTGCTTCGTCTTTTTGTGCGCATATTGTCTCTCCTCTTTTGTGGCGATGTCTCTCGTTCTCTTGGTGTCTCGTCTGTCGGCCTTCTCTCTGCTCACCGGTGCATCCGAGCCCCAGCTGCCTCCAAGCAAAATCTTGCCACTCCACCGGAGTCAAGTGATATCTTTGCTCCAAGCTCAAGTACCATGATGGCATGCGGCAATCTACGGCATGCTCTCAGATTCAATAGCCCAGAACTTACCGAGGTCGCCAAGGCTCCGCTCGGCCATTCCGTGGGAGTTCCACCTGCACCGGAAGGAGAAAAGAACATGCATTAGACAGAGCTGCGTCTCGAAACATGCCGTGGTACGAAGAGAGGGTCCACGTGCCCCGAACTCCAGCAGCCCTAGCCCACACTGCCCATACCCGCACCTGGAGCTGAGCCAGGGCTCTACCCGCCGGCGCAATCACCTCAATCCACGGAGTGCTACCCAGCACCTGAGACCAAGGCTTTGGCTTCGTGGCTTACACGCGAGTGGAGGTTGCGAGTGTCAGGTAGTATCCACAACCATGGCATTGGCCCTTGTTTGCTGAAATCGAAGTGATGCCAAAAGCCCCATACCTTCGTCATCCGGCCTCGTCAGACTGCCAGAAGGGCAGCGGGGGCGGCCAGTTGCCTGCTCGACCTCCTCCTGGGAGTCATGATATTGCCGACCACCTACCACCTCAAAGCCTCTTTCATCACTCCCTGACGTGTCATCCCTGTGCAGCCAGTCCTTTCCGCCCGGGCCCGGGGGTGCTGTGGTGTGGCCGAAGAGCTTCCGGGTTGCCCGATGAGGCCTGCTCGTCTCTTGCTACAAGTATATAGTAGCTACGCGTATCTATACAGACGCATGAAATGGATATGTGCATATATATGTATTTACATATGTATAGCACAAGAAAGCATGACACCCCATAGGACACTGCAACGACATGCTACATAATGTAGTCCTGTATGGTCTAGCATAGTAGGATACTGTACTGCAGAGTATAGTACACTACACTATAATATACTATGGCTATACTATTATACTATATTGTATCGTGCCACACTGTACTATACATAACTGTATACATTTTTTGTCACTGTGCTCGACAAGTCAGACGAGGTTTGTGGGGATTCACACAGAACAAGACATGTTCACATTGGAACATATGTATACATACAGACTTTTCTCTTCCGACATGGCAGACTGTAGTAGAACATAGTACCAACTGCTTGCCGTTATTCAGTACAACAGAATGTGACCTAGATACACATAGAAAAAGCAGTTGTCATATTGTACGCAAAACCTTAACATGATTCAAGACGCTGTGCGAAATCAGAATGAAACACGATATAACGTATTCTAGTACAGCATCCTATAGCATGATGAGTTATGATAAAAACCCATTGCATGCAAAGAGCATGATGCAATGAAGTAGGGTAATGAAAAATGAGGAAAATTCATATAATGTAAGGTGAGAAAGAAACCATACAGTACGTAGATGAAACGTAGTGCATGACAACACTTGATATTCCAGCATGATGAAGCTCGATACATGCACTGTAACGACAGGTATCGACACCATTTCGATACAAAGACCATGATGATATGATAAAACATGATACAACATGGTGTAGTACAGCCAAGTCTCAAATATGCTGTATTATCATACAATAGAATTACAAGGTATGGTATGACATGATAAGATTCGTTGAAGTGCAGTAAGTTACAATGTAAAACAATAACATAGCATGTTGTACTACACTTTGCTTTATACTCCAATTTGTTGTAGTGTCCAGCATACCTTGTGCCGCATTCTGTTCTAGAGTAAGTTTTCCTGTTGCATCTTGATGTTTTACCGTTTGTTGTGTTGTCGTGCTCTATATACCAAGAGCAGTTGGCATTTCACATACCACGTTATGGTATACTTATATGAAATATTATACAATCCAATACAACCTAGCACCGTACCACTGCACTGAAGCTTGACCTTGACCTCTGCCAGCTGTCTCCTTTTGCGAGCTCCCGAAAGAAATTGCATGTTAAACAGCGCTACATGCTTGCGACTCGCTACTTCTTGGCCTGATGCTGCGTAGTACCGGTAATAACCTTGCTGCTATCGGCAGTCCCCGACCAAAGAAGCTCTAAGCATACGAACATACATAAGACGCAGTCCTGTAGCTACCGGGCTTGTGATTCGGCTTCCAATGGGTGAGCTGCGTAGGCGCCCTTCCCAAACACTTCTTTGAAAAGATCCCAAAAGTTCTGCCTTCAGCGTGACGTCTTCCGTGGAATCTTGCATGAATGCAGAGGCAGGCCATCCATGGAAAGCGCCAAGGCACTCAGGTTTGTGCAGCTGACGCAGTATCTCCCAAGTCAGAGCATGAGGCATAATCTGTGTGTGGGATCTTCGGTGCTTGTGATGGTGTTCAGTGTGCTTTCCATCTCATGTTTCAACAAGGCTGAAGATCGAGAGAGACCAACCACTTGTAGTTAGAGGCTGCTTTCAAGTTCCGATCAATACGTCAGTACGAGTGATTCAACATGAACATGCTTGAAGCAGCTGCGGCAATGGCTGCACTCCGCGCTCGAACTCATGATGTGCATCTGTGCGCTAACGCAGCCGTGGCCGCAGCGTGCCGCAGAAGCAGACTAAAAAAAATCGACGTACTTCCTTGGGGTTTCGACTACAGCTATGACCAGACGGCACACAGGATTGCTGTTGAACATGCGCTTGACAGCAACTTTTACTCTTCGGATGTCTCTGACTCTGATGTCTCCAGCGAGAACTGGTCTTCAGGCTTGCCGTCTTCTCGCAGGTCTGCCTGAGCTGTGCGCACTCGTGATTTTTCGGCTTTCGTCGGCTCCTTTTTACTGCATCAGGTCGTGCGGCAACGTGAGCAGATTCTTGCCTTCAAACGTGCGCAGAATTGCTGGTGATTCGATCCGCGTTGCACGCCCCCAATGGCTCTCGACAGCCAAGGCTTGAGCCAAGAAGCACATGGTCTGCAGTAGGGGTTCGTGCGGACGTGGGCCATACCTGAGCGGCATCTAGTCGCATCCGTCAAGCCGAAAATGCATTGGGTGCGGGTGGAACAGACTGTAGCTTTGTCGTGGAGCCTCTGCCAAATCTCGGCGAAGGACGTTGAAAGCATGTGACAAGCTTTCCCACGTCGTGCCGTCGCTGCTGGGTTGACACTCTCAAAATTGTGAGCAAAGCAAGGCGAAGCGCAACGCGTCAGCCATCATCAACGCGGTCCAGGCACTACACCCGGATGCCTGCCGACTCTGTGCAGCACCGAGGGTGGAGACATTTTTTTTAGATGTCCAGTGGTTGTTGCCATTGTTTTTGGGGTTCGTTTCAATTCCTCGCTTTGAGGACGCGGTGTCAGGGCCAGACTGCCTGGGGTCGCCGTGGTGCTGGCAGTAGCAGTATGCATCATCCATAGTGGTGATTCCGGTCCATCACATATCTTAAGCATGCTCCCTCATTTGGCGTTTCCAGTTCATAATGTATCTGAAGCACGCCCCCTCATTTGGCGAATCCGCGGCCTCGTCTGTCTGAAACCCGCCCTCTCACTTTTGGCGATTCCGGTTCATCCTATATCGTAAAAACACCCCTCCCTTGGCGTCACATTTCCGAAACACGCCCGGTCAGTTGGCGATTCCGGTTCATCATATCGTAAACACGTCCCCTCATTTGCCCCCTCATTGAGATTCCGGTCCATCATACATATCTTAAACACGCCCCTTCATGTGGCGACTCCGGTTCATCCTGTATCTTAAACACGCCCCTCCTTTCTCCCTTCTTTCTTTGGAGAGAAAGACCAGCTTGTGAGTGTTTACGGGCAGCAATCACTGTAATTTGTACTATTTCAGAGCTTTGGTTTTCGCTGATCCCTGCTTGATTTCTTGTTGATCGATCCCCCTTTGATCCTTTTGAAGAAGACCACGGTGACCAGGATGCCAAAAGACCAAGAAAAACAAGCCAAGAACAAGTAGGGTCCCCTGCATTAAGGGTTAGGCAGTTAAGTTAAGCTTTAGGCCTTATGCTTGGAATTCCTCCAACGCCCAGCGGCATACCATCCCGGACTGGTGTAGCCGAACTCCAGCTAAGACCGTCCTGACATGCTTGAAGCTGCTAGAGTGTGCATCTCAGGGAAGCAGCAATGTAGCTTGGAACCAAGACAAAGTGAGAACGTTGTCCACCTCCACAGAACATAGCACGAGAATGCGCAGCCGGGTCACAAGCATGTGATCACGCCGGCCAATGACATAAGGCCTTCAGGGGCTCAGCGACTACAGTGGCAGCAGCTCCAAAAATTACATGGTCGTGTCATTGACCATGGCGATGGGGTCGCATGGGGCTAGCGTCACTCAAAGTTGACAGTAATCAATCCAAAAAACGTTGCGATGGGAGGTTCGCATGCCATAACATGACGGAAGACCAATTCTGTAGCAGTCTGCTTGAAACAAAGAAGCTTGGACGGCGCATGACTTTGGTCAACCTTCGCCTACTTCTGATGTCCGCTGAACAAAATGAGCCCTGCACTGTTTTCATCAACGTCTAGCTCGAAAAGTAAACGTTTATCTTGCAGGTTCCTATGTCACTTTTGGCCTCTTCACGTTTCCAACTGCAAACCGGGGACACGGCCTCCTGGCCCATACCTCGACCACTTCGACAGTGCACTGCAGAGCACCTGCAGGTAGCTACATAGTATAGTAGGATATAGTAACTATATAGTACTGTGTCGTACTGTAGAGTGCATTATACTATTCTTTAGTATACCGGTAAATGCTTCAACCTCTTGAAGGTGGGAAACAGATTGTGGAGAGCAGGGCTGGAGAAGTTCAGCCTGCAGAGAGCGGTGGCGAGCGATTTAGTCCAAGGAACAGGGCCAAAGCCACCGACGAGACAAATGCCGATGTTGTAACCTCACATGCCGCAGCTCGACGGGAACGAAGCTCCAGAAGCATCTGAGAAGTCATGCATGTTGACGCTATGCCGCTATGTGCCTACGCATGATACCAGCGGCACATGTCCACTAAGACTGTTCGGCGGGTGGCTGACGCCAACTCCCAAGTTGCGGGTGCGGGTCGGGAACAACTCGGTCACGTACCTAGGTCCACCATCGGCTCGACGGCTTCGGCCCCATGCCGTGCTCGATGTTCTACCCGCACAGACAAGCGTTGACATGCTGAATGGCTTGGGAGGTATGTACTTGCAGGTGTGCGGTGCGTGGGTTTGCGCGCGTGCTTTTCTGTCATTGTGAGCTTAAATTATCTCCTGGCTCAGTCCCGCAGCGTGCGCTATCCTACTTGCTAAGGCGATCTAAATTTGGAATCACAAGGCTCAGAGCCGTCCAACGTTGGGCACTTCTGCAGGCCAGCAGCATGTTGAACGTCGAACCACCTAGCGCTCCAATAGTTCCGAAGCCTTGGGGCATGATAAGCGGAAGCTTGCAACTAAGGCTCTGTACAAGTCGCACAGCATTTAGTTTTGAAATGCATGACGAACGCTTGGACGCATTTATGGCCAAGCCATTTCTCATCAGCTGGCCCTGCCAACACGTACCAAAAGTGCTGGGAGATGCAGAACTTGCAGGGCGATGATGATAAGGATGCTTGCAAGGATACGCACATCATCTGCGAATTGTCTGCTGAAGCCTTTTCAATTGCCTTGTAACCTCCATACACAACGCGGCCAAGAGGCCAACAGCATAGGCTGCATATGCAACCTCGGCTGTTGGCTGTTCGCATACGGTGGCGAGGCGATCGAATTTAGAAGTAAGCAAAACCGACGACCTTAGAACGAAACAACATGGGCATCCGAAGACCCCGATCAAACCCGTCGTAGGCAGAAGGCCGCGGGGTTCGTTGGATCTGCCTCGCGAGGCAAGTGCCAGTCGCATGAAAACTTCAGAGGCGAACTATGATGACTCTGACGGCTGAGATGCCCGGCCTGCAACCACGCAAACAGCGGGAAAGCTGCAAACAGCTGCACTGCGGCAGAAAGGAAGGTAACTGAGCCGACGCCTTTGCTTTGAGATTCTGGTGCACGAAAGCCATTTGATGCCCTTGCCATGCAATGCTAAGGAAGCAGCCCCAAACGTCTGCCAGCCAGCCCACAGGCACTGCCAGCACTATCTGAATAACACGGGCTGTCAGGCCCGCCATCATGCGCTGATCTTTGGGAAGTCCTGCAGCAGGAGCTTCAATGCACTGTTGCATCAAGAGCTGCGCACCTTCACATCACAACACCGACTGCCCTGCTGCCGCATGTCCCTAACAAGCACGTCTGGTGTCCTTCTTTAGCCAAGAATGTGTTGGTCCACACCAGGCCGCTGTATGAAAAGACCTCGATTCAGCTTGCTGCCCCCCTTACAGTGTGGTACAACGCAGGGCTCCTTTTGTAAGGTTAGGTTAGGTGTGACAAGCGAGTGGTTGGTGTGACCGCGAAGTTAGCGGTTCCCTCCGCGGCGCGATGCGCACTTTCGCCTAAAAATAGCGTTCCTTTCCGCTGTCCCGCCGGGGACGCCCATCCAATTACAATTTCAATACTTTGGCGCTCACGGGCATCGAAATCGCTCTCCGGCCGCAGTCTCGCAGTCATTTTGCCCTGCAAAACGCTCAAAGTCACTTTCGTCCTAGCTCTTTGCCAAGTCGGGACTCCTGGGTGTGGTCTCGAAATCTCGCACGTGAGGCCAACAATTACGTCTCTTTTCGGGGATTGTCGACTCCAAATTGAATGTGAACATTGTAGAATTGGAGCCCAAGCCGGCTCCTTCAACACTGAACAGGTCGGGACTCCGCTGCACCGCCCCACCGAATCTTTCGCATGGAACTTCTGTGTTAAATCTGCAATCCAATCCGAGCTGCTGCAAAAGACACCATACCGCCGATGGCTATGACGATTGCATAGCCTAGCAGGTCTTCCAGCCACACCCGCGAACTTTACTCGCTGTCCGTCATGCACCAGTTGGAGAGGCATCGCTTGCTCAGACAGAATGCGCCAGTCGAATCACTAGGCCCTACGCATTGCTGAAGAATAAATTCCAGAATCATTCCAGCTGGCACCAGCGCAGGCTCGAATGTGCCCGGCTGCGGAGCAGCAGTAATGTTTCAAGTCCAAGCCCCAATTCACAGTCGCTCTCAGTCGCCCAAACACCACGAGACTCCGAGGCCTCTGTGCAGTACGTCTCTGATGGCGTAGCTGGCTGATGCGTGGCCTATTCCGACGGCAATCAACTCTCGATCCGTTCAAAGGTTCCGGCTTTCGGAATTCCGGGGGGGGGGGGGGGGACACGCTCCAGCAGGTGCAGCGGACCTTCCTCAATGGCGACTCGTCGGTCCTTCTCAAACTCCTCCGACTCGCGCAAGCAACGTCGTCCTTGAGCGATGCACGAACTCTCGCCTCCCGATCGCGAAGCTCTCTCAAGCATGAAAGCATTAACACGAAACTGCCTGCCGTGGCTTCGGAAGTCGGGAATTTAGCCCTGCATGTCCTGCTATGGTGAAAGCTCCTGGCACAATGGCGACAAGGAAGGGAATTCGCCAGCCCCATTGTCGCATGGCATCGGGGCCGAGCTGGTCCTCTCGTTCGCTCGACGCTTGTCCGGTGAGTGACTTCATCATGTCATGTCACATTTCTGGTGCAGACAGACTATCAGATAGACGGTGCTCATAGGTTTGTGTTTGAACTCGCTTCGAAGGCATGCCGCAAGCATGTCCTGTACCAGCCACACTGCGCCTTGCGCCAAAAGGAAGCCGATGTAGATTGACACGGAGATGAGCGACATGCTCCGGGCCAGGGTCTGCTTGGAACCCACCTCTGCAATTCGCATTTTATGCTGCATCTTCTTTACATCTTATTGTGTTACGCTGCCATGTATGCTATTATACTAGTTGCATTTCATTTAAGTATGCTGACCCTCCGTGGCATGGTTTCGAAAACCCCGCCTCGATGATGTACGTGGAGACAGTGCTGATCTCGCGGAGACCAGGGGCATGGAGGTTATGGGTTGGGCCCTACTCTAGTTTGTCAGATTGAACTTGCAAGTCTCAAACTGTCAGATGGTGTGTAACCAACTGGTTCCATTTGACTCTTGTCGGTTTTCGAACTGTCATGAACGCACAACACTGCGCCTCTCCGCCGGTGCACAACCCCTGCACGATCCGCAAGACAAAGAGCATGCAGGTTCCGAACTCGCCCCACGCCTGGCAGAATCACTTCAAGCTGTTCCGCGAGTCACCAAAATTCTCATAAAACGATTTCTGCGAAGCGGCATGTCAGGTGCCAGATAGCCGTGTCCGAATGGAATGAATTGAAGGGGTCTTGAAGCAGGGCCCTCCCCTGAACCAAGTTCACAGTGCGCACACAAGTCGGGCGCTTCGCCTGGCCACTGCTGAGACGGCTGGGCAACAGGCCCTGACCAACTGTGCCGACCTGCCCGACTCCACGAGCAAGAGCTAGACGTGGGAGCTACCAGTGCCGTCATGCTCAATTGGCAGTGTCTGCGTGCGCATGTGAGGATCACAACTTGGGCCCCAGCCACCATACCCACAATGGAGACCGTGAGAGATGTGCGGCGACCCCACATATCACCGATCTCGGCAGGCATCTCTGCTCCGCATGCTAAGCTACATCAATCGCATCTAGCTGGCTAGAGACCCTATACCACAGAATGTTCGTCAACCTGTAACCTATGTAAACAAGCATGGCGCCATTGAGCTGAGACCAAGGCAAGGCCCAGAACAAGGCCACCCAGTGGGCGTGCAACAAACGTCGCAGCATAGCCTCGGTGGAACCATAGACACTCTGGACGTGCTATAAGCAGCTTTCAGATGGCCGCGATACTACCAGCACATCAGAAATCAACGACCTGCCGAGTGACCAAGCCATGTGGCAACCTCGGAACCTTGGAAGAAGTTGTCCTCCAAGAAAAGCACCTGAGAACACTAGGTCGCAGCCAGGGAATTGGCTGTGGCACATGTGGGGTCATATATGGTTTACTGCAGCTTCAAACAAGTCTCTGGTGGCAGCCTTCAATGAGGCTGGAACCAGACAACACTCTTTGCGCCAGGGTGCCAAGTAACCATAAACAGCAAACTCGTACCATTCCAGTACATTGCCCAGAAACAGCGACCTCACAGGGAGCACCATCATAGTGTGCACAGATCTTATTGATGACTGCAACATGGCAACGCTCCAATTCGCAGCGAGCGTCCAGTATCGCCGAAGCAGGTAGGCGAAGTCACCGCGAAGTCCCATCGCACCCGAGACTTGGCTCGCCGGAGAGTGAAGTCAGGTCTTTGCCGACTCCTTTCTGCTAGTTTCTGGTACGTGAGCAGTCAGAGTTCGCACAGGGCGATGTCGGTTCGAGTGAGGTTTGCACGTGTGTGCGGTTCTGTCTTGGGCTGCAGATATGCGCTACGATGCTGGAGATGGCCAAGCCCCGTCTTTGGCAGGACTTGGGCCGCGGCGTGCAGCTCTCAAGAGTTGATCAGCCACCGTCTACAAGTGGATCTCCGAACATCTCCCAACATAGCAAACCGTTTGGTAAGGTGAACTGCGCAAGTCTCTCAGGATTGGCTGAAAGCAAAACTTCTCTTTCGCGTGCAGAGCCCATGCGGATCTGAAGCCTCTCTGTTCCATGGAGGTGAAGTATTGTCACGCTGGTGCGAAGCATTCGCAAGCTTCAACGGCTTCTATCTGTCAGCTTCATGTCGGCCATGAGTCTTGCTCACTGGCGTCGCCTTGTGCAGTAGAGACCAAACTGTACATTGGAAGCTGCACTGCGTAACCGAAGCTGCCGTAGCGGCTCTCACAGACAGGTCGAAGCAACAAGTGGACCAGGTTGTTACACGTATTGACTTTCAATTGTCTTCCGAGGTACACTTGGCTTCTGGAAACAATAGAAAATGACACTCCAAGGTTTCGATCTTCCTGTCTGCCACGGCTATCTAGTGATACACGGGCTAGCGTCTCACTAGACTTTGGATGGTGACACGGACCTCGGCTTCGGGAGCTCCCTCTTGCAGGTGTCAACAAGAAAATGCATTCTTACAAAACGCCAAGGCCACCGGGAGACAGTTTGGCCAGTGCTTCTTGCGGTTGCACTGCACTGCTGCACTGCCTCTCTTGCTGCGAGGAGAGCAGCCTGGCTGGCCTCGTCAGATTCAAAGCTGCAAGAGAGTTTGTGAACTTCGGAGCTCTAACTCTAAATGGCCTCCGAATCACGTGAACCGTGTGTTCCGTAATTCCGATTGCTTTCATGAACCCTGTTCCAAGTGCGTCGGGCCGACCTGGCCGACTGGGCAAATGACATAGGCATAGATCACATGGCCGCTTACCTGGGGATCTCCACAATTCTAAGACCTCTTGCCTGAAGCCCTCGAAGGGCGTCGTACGCTGCAGGGAGCATCATTTAGTGTGCCGACATGAACCGCCCGTTCTCCGTTAAATCATGTTTCATATGTCCAGTGTTCCTACATGTTCCCTTAGGAGCTGGGTCGCCTGGGCAACTGCCAGCACTGCCTGACCAACGGATTGGGCAGCGGCAGCCAATGCTAGGCCACACGGACGCAGTACGGTTCTGTAGGTGCCTTCTGCGACGGCAACGATGGCATTCCTGCAGTGATGGAAGGGATCTTACGCTTGACCCCCAAGTCTCAATCTCACCGGACAGCCCAACTGCAGAGATAGCAAGAAAGGAAAAGCCAATGTACAAATCCAGCCATGCTTCGCACAGGGGCGGATCACCGTGGCATATCCCGCCTGCGCGAAAAGGACAGCTGCAGCAGCCACTGCACTGGATGCGTACCATAGAGCTGTGCCAGTAGCCCCTATGGCATGGCCGACCGGTACCAAGACATAGGCATAGCCAAGTTGTGCAAGTTGACCAACTGCAGATACAGCCATTCCCGCTCCATGCCAGATAGCTCCCGCAACAGCGCGCCCGGCCAAGGCAGCAGGTGCCAAGACATAGGCATAGATGCCGCTTCCTAGAGGCTGAAGAACATATCCATACAAAGCCTCTGCGCTTGATCCCAGGCAGCGTCCGAAAGCTTTCAGCGCAGATGCAAGAGCACTCGCGAAGGGGACCAGCATGTGCTCATAGGTGCCATGTGCAGCAGCTCCCACACCGTAGCACAATGCCTTCAGGCCAGCCCAAGCGGCTTGTCCTGTGGGCAGCAATATGTATGCATAGAGGCCTTCAGCGCAAACGGTGAGCACTCCGCCCAGATTTTCTGCCATGGCAGCCAGGCCACGCCCAGCAGGTGCCAAAACGTAGGTGTAAGTTGCCTGGGCAGCGGCCTGAATCGCATTCCAGGCTGCCTGAGCGCTGGGTAGAAGGACATTCTTGTATGCAGCTTCTGCGAACCAGCAAGTGGCATTCCATACCGGCATCATCACGCCTCGATAAGTCCACTGGGCCACGTCCACCAAACGCTGTCCCAGCCACTTCAAGCCTGAGCCCAGAGGGCACAACACCCTGTCATACAGAGACTTGAGGCAGGCCATGAACCCATCTCCGAATGCACTTCCTGTGCCAGAAAGAAACTCCCAGACAGCTGCCGCCATTGAAGCCGCAGGCCTTAGGACATAGACATGCGTCAGACAGGCAGCTCTCACGAGCCCTTGGAGCGTCAGCCGTGTAAGCGGACGCAGCACTCCGGCATAAATCCCATAGGGGAGGAAGAATACCACACCAGCGACTGGTGCTGCCACAAGGAGTACTGCCGACTTGGTTACTAGTGTAAGAGGGCTTGTCAAGTCCTCCTGTGAGAAAATGCGGTTCTGGAGTGTTGAATCGGCCATGTCCTCACTCTCGAAGTGCGCGACAGTGGTTGCGAACCAGGGCAGGTAACCGAGCACAGTGGCGCCGGTGAGCAATGCTGGTGCTACGACTGGTGCCAGTGGAGGGGCGACCACAAAGCAAGCTGCGGCTCCAGACGCGAGCAAGGCACCGGTGACCATTAGAGGCCGAATATGGTTGTACATGCCTTCATAGGCCTGCAGCTGTGAAAGCTCCATCCGAGCCTCGGCGGCTAAAACTAGCTCCACATAGTCGTCAATGAAGCGGCCACGTGCATGGTTCTGGATACGCCTCCTGTCAGCATTTGCAGTCTGTTGAGCATACTGCCTACGTCCTACGTGGGTGACACTCACACAAAGAATCAAAAAGTTCTTCAGTGTGTTTCTGCTTGCTCTCCGGCAAATTGGACACTCGCTGGGTCTGCGCTGCATGATGATCTCCAGGCATTCTTCGCACAGCACGGCATGGCGGCAAGGCATGAGAAGCACATTGCGCGGCTGTGTCAGGCATATCACGCATAAGCGTTCTTCGTCCAGGGCTGGATCGCTGGAATTCACCAATCTCCTGCGAATCCACACCGCTGCAGAAGCCGGGCTTGGAAACATCTTCTGCAGCCTTTGCGTGGGCGATGCCACTCGGAGCAAGACCTTCCGCGCCTGAGGCTGCTCATCTAATTCTTTGGCTGCTTGCTCAGGGCTGCGAAGGTAGCTCCATCTCCAGGGGTTGTGACGGGCCAGCTGACTGTAGAGGTCGCCATGCATGTACTGAACCTTTGAAGTCTCATCATGCGCGAGGCAATCTCCAAGGTCACGGAGCCTCGTCGAAGCTTCAGCGGCTTCAGTGCCTGCAGGAGGACACTCGTCCGAAGCGCTCTCGGGTACGAAGTCTTCTGCCACAGTCGGCTGGCTGCAGACGCCAAACCTGCCAAGCTTACTCATTACCGGAGACGTTCAATTTTCAATAAGACAATGACAATGACCACACATCAAAGGGACTCCGACAGGTCCAAGAAACAGGGCGCTCCCCAAGCTGGAGGATCTTGCCCGCTCTTCTTGTCCGGAGCGAATCTCCTGGGAAAAGGCTTCCCGTAGCCACGCACAAGCCGCCGCAACCTTGGTTTTGGCAAGTGCCGCATCGCACATGAAGCTTCCTATGGGCACATGGGTTGCCGCTTTGCAGAACAGAGTGTGGCCCTGTGTTTGGACCTCGACCACTTCCTGGACAGAGGGTCTGAGTCAGATGAGAGCTCGTGACGAAACCGACCTTGAAATCCAAAAGGCTGAAGATCCTGTCGTCTGCACCCCAAACGCGACGTTTTTATTCTGCGATGAATATGGCAAGCAGCATTGCTGCATTGAACGTAAAGGTCGTCCTCCCCATGCGTGATGTACAGTTGCAGGCTTTGCAGGGAATTGAACACCTCCAACTCCTTCACAATTCCTGCTGCCGTGTACTGCTGGCTCCACCACCACGTGCTCGAAGGAACAAGCGACTGACTGGTCGGGTCGGCATCGACCCAGGCGTACCGAAACGTTGCCAGTTGTTCGGTCATGGAAAGTGGGAGAGGCCCTTGCAATGCAATTTGGAGAGGCTGCCGCGCTCAAGCACTTGGGCCAAACGTTGGCTGCATGGGGATCTGTCGTGAAGAAGCCCTGAGGCCCGTAAGTGCGAAACGCGAGAGGTACAAGTATCCGGGCTGGCCAGAATGCATTGGCCCATCAGTCCGGTCCGTCCGGTCAAGCATATTACCTTTTGACGGCGATAGCCTATCAGTCCGGTTTGTCCGGTGAGGCATGTTAAATGCTGGTCCACGTTATACGAAGAATTCCCTAACAGCCTGTCTTGCCGTGGCCTGTTTTGAGGGGGGGGTCCCCCGGCAACTGCAAGATTCACAGCACAGTTCACCAACCTCAGAAGTCCAGGCGAAGCATGGACTATCCGTTTCAAGGGGATTGTGCCGCGAGGATAGCAGCAAAGGCACGCACGGTTTGTGCTTCTGTCTCTGAAGGCAACCCGCCTCAAGATGCTGACAGCTGCAATGCAGAATTCAGACCTAGAAGCCCATTTTCCACGCAGCACCCCGGACTTGTGCGCAACTTACCTTGCGACCTTGCGCCGATGCAGAGCCAAAGCCGCATATGATGGGCGTTGTCTCGATGGGAATTACGAATTTCATGTGAGAGGTACGTTGTCCAAGATCTCTTGCCGTTGGCATGATTCAAAGGCTCCGGTTTCGAAGGCACATGCCGGTCCATGCTGATGGAAATTTTGGTCTGGTTTGATGTAGATAGAGGTACCAATCACGGTTGTTGTCTCACCTTGCTGCCGCAGAGTGGCGTGTGTGCAAAGCTCCCAGTCGGGAACAAAAGCACGACCAACAACTGCAGCTCAAAACAGTTCGCTATCAGCAGCTTTCTTGGGCGCTGCGATGCAGCCTTAGTTGTGGCATTGCCAGCTATGTTCAACACCTCTGGCTGCAGGAGGCATCTTTCTCGGTTGCATATCTGATGTGCCACGAGTTCAAGAAGCTAATCATAAGCCCCATGATGCGCAAGCTTCGTTTACTGTTGCCACTTCTCCGTGCCGGCAAATCAAATCATTGCCGCTGAGTCACGCGACATTGCCAGTCCCAGCTCTATGAGCGATCAAGCTCCTGCCCAAACATTTTCGTCGAATGCCATGTAGACACCGCGTCAGGACCAGCGAATGATAGTTAATGGCTATATAAACTCCACATCACACTGCGTGTTGGCGGCGTCCGGTCGAGTCCTCCGTAGCTTGGCGTACGTCCTGCTGCCAGCTGCTTCTCTGCGGCACCGCCCACCTTCTCCTGCAGCAAACCGAAGCTGGCAAACGCCAAGGCGACACGCAACGACCGCCTCCTCGAGATCTGCCTTCGGATCCAAGGCCTCTTCCGGGCCTGGGAAAAGGACGTGCCAGGGTGCAGCCAGACTGCTGTAGGCCCAGTGACCCAGTGCACAAGCAGAAGCAGACAACGCAACTAGCCACTTCTTGTGTGCATTGGCGATGCAAATGCAAAGTTGCCGTCACCCCAAGATCAAGGCTCGAACAGAATCGGACGTTCTTTCTGCCTGTCCGGTTCATTCTGTCTGTCGAGTGAAATACCGGACATGCCCGAACAACTCAGTCGACTGGGAATGGATCGTGGACTGACTGTCGCCTGCAGTGATGCCACCGACAGCTTCAGCCGCATCTGACGCCTGGCCGCTATGCCATGCACCATTCCAACCCCCAAAAGCAGTCGGCAGTTTCGCCATGCGGACGCGAGGATGAAAGGTGGGGAGATGCACGATACTTTGGGAATGGTGCAGCCCGGATGTGAACGGCTGTTGCGAGCGGCGTGCAGGACACGGATCTCCAAAATCACCCGGAGTACAGGACACACTCCCCGAACCTCATATCTCTATCAACTTCTGTCATCATTGCATATCATACTACATCATACAATGTGCACTTTCTTGAGAAGAGGTTCCAGGCAAGTGAACATGGAAGACAAAGAGATGGGAGCTTGGAAGTCCGTGATGCGTGTGACGGTTCTGAACGGCGGAACGGAGCGATGCCAGATAGAGTCATATCAGGCTACGGCTGAGTCATGCGCACGGTAGAAAAAGAGTCGAGGTCGACTTGTCAGGTGTCCCACTTATGTCGGGCCGGGCCAGAGAAACAAAATGAGAGGGTGAGATTGGAGTCTGTGGACACCCGGCCTGCTCATTGGTCATCGGGAGTGACATGCCGGACCTCAAGACACGAACTGCCGATCGTGTCGCGGCTTGTACAAGGAGGCTGCGGTGGTGTCTGCACTGAGCCAAGCTAAGGTCCTGGGCAGGGGCACAATCGGAGTTGATGAAGACGATGGTGCAGAGGATGTCGCCGAGCGGGTGCTGACGAGGCAACTCCCTCTGTGTCGCGGCTGCGGTTTACAGCCGAAGCTGCTGTGCACTCATGCTCCGATATGTTCAGCACCTACACCCTGTGGCCTGTGAGAGCCTGTGGGCAAAATTAGCCCAGACCTGAGGTCACCAGAACCCGAGCCACAGTTGCAACACCATCCCCTAATAATTGCCAGTCAGAAATTTGTGAGACACACCTCTTGGAAATTACTTTCCCTTCTACAGGCCTCACCGTCCGCATAGCCAGACTGGTGACATCCTTCCCGGGCTTGGTAACCTGCACATCACGTGGCGTCTACTTTGTCGTTGCCCTTGCCTTTCCACTTAGGGTGGTCACATTTCGCAGGCCCACATCTTCGTATTACATCTGCAACCCTTGAACCAGGAATTGTGAACACCTGGGAAGCTGCTTTCGTGCCAGGAAGGAGGCTCATCTGAAGGTTGCATTGCGACTCCCTGCGACTATGCGTGAGATTCGAGCCCATCATGGAGATGTATCATGCCTGCCAGTTGAAGGGAGCCAGCGGTGCGCGCTTCACCTCCCATCACTGCACAGGCATACGCAGGCTGCTAAGATTGACACTGAACAGCACTCGGCCGGGAACGGAAACCATGCGCAGGCCAAACCGCTGCTTACTTCTCGCCTCTGAGGCCGCAGAGCGTAGGGAAGAGCCCAGCAGTGGCGAGGTGGTGCGGGACTGCGGCACCGCGCTGTGGCGCTTGGCCTGCAAGTGGGGTCCATTTCTCGGTCAAGACTCTGTCAACGGTGTCCCTTCTGAGTGCCAAGGACATGCCAGGGTTTCCTCCGTCATGCCCCGTGCAATCCAAACCTGGTGCAGACGAACTTCTCTTGCAGCGATCTCCAAAAAGAACTTGTATCCCCATGGGCATCAGAATCACCTTCAAACTGGCATCCTGAAACCGCCAAAGGCATCTTCCATGAGCGGCTCAGGGCTGGACTGGAGACATCGAGCGGCCTGGAAGAAGGGAAGCGCAGGATTCGCAACAGGATGCCGAGCATCAACGTGGGCCCCGGGCCGCTTGCAGTGCTGCAGACCAGGCTGCTCCCCAGAACCGTGGTGCGAGTAGATGCCTCCTGAGCCATGGAGCTTCGTGAAAGTCATTTGCCATCTGATTTTGCAGAAGGGACGGAGCTGGTGGGTGGGGGACTGAGGCCGCGTCAAGAGAGCCGTGACACACCCGAGTGACGGAAGCGTTGCTGACCTCGGCATTGAACAGACGGCTCCACTGTGCACAGTGAACTGCTCAAAACACCTAACTTGCCGCCGCCCTCCAGCACCAACACTGTGCACATGTTCACCGGCACACCGACACACTTTTGCTCAGTAAGGTGAGGCGGGGCAGACGTGCTTCATCTCCACGTGAGCACAAAAACGACTGCACGGTGACGACACCGCAACAGCCGCAACACTGCATGTCCATGCAACAGAGAGCTCCTGTGGCCCCGGAAGCCGAGCCAAGAGTGTGCCTCATGTATACATATATATATATATGCCTAGGGACCTTAATAATCAATATGACGAGGAACCACCAAAATAGTATTGGTAATCATTTAGGCCCCTTTAGTACACGATGTCATATGCCATGATGGCAGATTGGCGAACCTCGGAGAGGCGGCTTCCTTGATGGAGTCTGACACAATGGTGGACTGCAGAGTTACTGCAATCCTGGCAAATCTGCAGCACTCTGAGGCATAGCGATGAAGAAACCTGCATGTCATCAAGGTCACCTTCCAGATTGCTGCAGAAATGCCCAAGATCCACTAACGTTCGGACGGCGCAATGCATTTCTAACTGATTGGCTTGATGGTCGAACCCTTGGCAATAGTGCCCCAGCCAATGAGACGCCAGTGCTTGTCAATCCTGGAGCATACACATTGGTGAATTGCCATGTGTCACGGTCGCGGAGCGGACTATGCTTGCAGGCAGCGCATGAATGCATACAAGCATACATGTTTTCGTGGCTCTACTGAGTAGCTCTGAGGTACTCAAGGCCCTCTGCAATCTGCAACCTACCAGCAGTTCCGACATTTGTGAGAGCGCAGGTGAAATTCACAAGCCAGCTCGAAACTTATGACCAACCGTGACTGTCCTGCGGCTCAGGGCAACCTTGTCGCCCTCCTGTGTGCACACCTCGCTTTCAGGTCTTCAACTCCTTCTTAATGTCTGAACTCTGCGAGTTACTAGTAGCCGCGCACGCCGTCGTTGCATGCACTGTATAGTTCTTTCTGTGAGGGAAGACGGGGCACACTCAGTTCCGAATTTGCAATGTAACTTCTGTCTACCATCTTCGTTTCTTGACTGCGGCCAGCGATAGACTCCATAGATACTTTGTGGGCAAGCTGCAGGATGTGTCAGGGTGATTCTGGCGTAGTCATTGTCATCCTTGATGCCCAGTACCTGGCTGCTGCAGTGTTCCGGCAGCTATGGTGTGACGTTCTGATAATTACAGTTGGCAGGCATGCGGTGGCAACTCCATTCAAACAGCGCCGGTGCACTCTTCCGCCTGCTGCCGTAGATCCAATGTTCACCTAAGCAGCAGATGCTTTATGCTATATGGGATGGCCTTGCTCGGGTTGCACAGAGAAGGATCCCAAAAGGTGTCTGCGATTCATGCTCAATCCAGTCCGACGTCTCTCTCAAGCCGGGCGGCCATGAGGATCTCGCCCTTTTTGAGCTTGGCCACCTTCCCAGCCTCCAGGAACTGCACTCTGCAACGATTCGCGCAAGCCGCGGTCAGCGCTAGGCGCGCTTGCGCTGTCACCAGTAGCTTTGAGGATACGGATTCCGAATGCAAGCAAAGGTATGCCTCCCTGCGGTGAGCAACCAATTAATTCAAGTTCAAGAGTGATCCTGAAGGTCTCACTGCTGTTGTGCCTTGCCATCGCCATCCGTCTTGACTCCTAGCAGTCGTCGCAAGAGATAGAACTTGACCTTGAGACCGCGAGAGGCTTCAGGATCAGCTTGAAAGCTTTGAACAGCGAACTACACGCACTGGCACAAGGAATGGAGCTAGGGGGAACAAACGGATGAACACTTGCTGCCGCGGCCTCAATCTCAATGTAGATGCCTGGGCTCTCGTCGATTGGAACTCTCATGTCCGCGCAACGTCAGAATCCGCTAACAGCCGCTAGCGAGAACAGACTCGGCCATGCTGGTCTATTCCGCACATGCTGACAGAGTCGATGTGCAACCACACACATGCGGCAGTAGCTGGGATTAGTATTTGCTCGCATCTGTCTTGTCGTCTATGGTCTGTAGCCCGGCGGCTTGGAAGTTTGCCTGGATGTCCGAGCACATGCCCCACAAGCTTGTCTGCACCTGGGACGGCTGCAGCATACTAACTGTGAGGCTTGCCTGGTCGAGCGGGAATCTTCTTCGGTCAGATGGTTCGACTCGCTGTCGCCGTCGTCTGCGCGAGAAGTCCGGACTGTTCGGTGACCCAGGTTGCTTCCGTATAGATCCGGAGCCCGAAACCCCATCTGCCGAACCGGGCACGGGTCAGCTTTGGGTCGATCTTGGTGCCGACTCCAATGAGGCCTCCCGGCACTGCGAACTGGAGCGCGTTCTGCTCGGCAAGCAGGGACATAATCCCTTGGATGCGGGTGCCGGGGTGCAACATCAATCCAACACATCCACGAACATGCGGCAAGAGAGAGGGGAGCGAGGAAGACTGAAAGCTATCGCCGATAGGCGTGGCACTGCATCAATCAGGGTAGCTATCAGTTACAGCAAAAGAGGGACATCAAGCTATGCAGAAAGTCCGGATGTCCCAGCAAGCAACAAAGTGATCTGCACTCGCTAACTCATCGTCACAGTCTCAGACGCACAGACACATAGACAGGCGGACAGACACACACCCATATTGCGCCCCTCCCCTACCGACAATACCACACCCACCCACCCACAGACGGACGGACGCACAGACGGACAGAGCTCCTACCCAAACATGAACTTGTCGACATTCGTCGACACCAAGAGGCGCGAGCGGATCGGACGGCACTGGACGCTGTCCGAGCTTGGGTCTTTGGTGACGATGCCAGGCCTAATCTCCTTAGATGTCCGAGTCGAGTCTTGCATCTGTGAAGCTCGGGCCGGGGAGTTCGGTACCGATGTAGTAGAAAACAAGCAAGCTGCGATTTCATCTCCCATTTTCAGGACCTCAGATGTGACCAGGTCTGGATGCCTCTCAACGGCAATCGCAACTGGTAAGGTAGAGCCTTTCTCACGGCAAACCTCGACCGAGAAGCCCCCTTCAGGATGGAGCCGCCGGCGACACCTCCCTTCAGGTTGGCCACCTCCTCACCTGGCCTGTGCACAGGGGTTTCAGGCATCCAGGCTCGTGAGCAGAGGCCCTGTGCACTGGCACAGCCATTGATCACCCATCGCTATTTCCGGCTGTTTCCAAATGCAGTCAGCGACGGTTGAGTGATGCAAACAGACTGCAGAGCCTTGCATGCCCACTGAAAGCCTCCGTACAGCATATGGCAACTCGCAGAGATGTGGATTCGATGTCCCGGCCTGTTGACGTCGAAGGATCGGATGATAATCATAACCGGCATCGACGTAAAGTCTCGAGGTGGAATCGGCACTTGCGTGCACAAGTATTCACCTTGGTTTCGGATGACAGCTGCGAGCATAGTTTTAAAGTGCAGGCGTCATATCGGGGGGTTCTTCCCCAAGCCGGGTCAGACCCTTTCGGAACGAAGCCCTAGCTCGAAGGCCTCAGCAAACTTCGTTGCCGCACAACTATGGAATTGCAAGGCTTTCAGGAAACCAACGTTGTACACAGCCGTGGCTTTGGTGCAAGACACAAATCACATCCAGGTTGTACTTCAAGACGGCACCTGGGCGCCGACTGCATGCACAACGAAAAGGTCTCGTGCGACATGCCTCTGAAGGCAGAACAAGCCAAGGGATCAAGCAAGGTGGCAATCTGAAAGTCTGCCCAAGAGGCTGATGGGAATGATTGGCGAGCTGTCCTCAGGTGGAGACGTGCAGAATGTCCAGGTCTCACAGAACACACGAACACACTGCGACCGCCGACATAGATCCTAAGCTCGCTGGCCGAGAAGCTGCTGCCGTTCCCGCCACAAACTTCTTGATCTCTTCGTACCTGGATTCGGCCTCCTGCTGCTTGGTCAGCTCGACCTGGATGTATATAGGGGCCTTAATAATTAGAATACTACAATTATGAGAAGGAACCCCCAATAGGATTGGTTACTATTTAGGCGCCCTAAAGAAAATGAAAGCTGGAAAACACGGACCTTTGGAGGCTTCCAGAGGTTGTCTGATCGGACATTAGTGGTATGCCGCTTGCAGATCCGTGCAACATACAATCCCTGCGGTGCAGACCCACAGAGTGCTCCACACATCTGTGCCTTGTTCTGAAGGATGATGATGTGCTTCAGCCGCATGATTTCCTTGCGAAGACATACATCGTAAAGCTAGATCTTAATCTTGGTGCCTGGTGCTGGCCACGGACACCTGCGACATACTCATTGCTTCCACCAACCAGCTCGTGACCGACAATTATATCGCCGATTCAGGGCACCGCTGCCAAAGCATACAAGCGCAATATCTGCCAAGCGAGAGTCCACTGCTGCAAGATGTTCGGAAGTCTGGGGCTGTGGGCACGTCTCGTTTCCTGCCGCAGGATACAAGCATGTCTGATAAGAGTGGACTCGAACTCCAGGCTTCTCTCTCTCTCTCTCTTTCTTTCGCCAGGGTTATGATGTAGAGGTCTCTCTCTCTCTCTCTTCTTCTGCTTCTTCTTCAGCAGGGCATAAGGGGCGGGTTAGACCCCCCGGCCTCATGCTTTGCTTTGCTTTGCTAGGGGCTTGGGGCGGGAGCAGTCCCCCCGGCCTCTCTCTCTCTCTCTCTTTCTTTCTTTCTTTCTGCAGGGCGTAAGGGTCGCACAAGCGCCCCCCAGGCTTTCAGCCCGCCCAGCCACACTCTGTGTTTATGGAGTGGCTGGTAAAGGGGTCTTTCCAGATTAAGGCAGGGAACTACGAAATATGCTCCAGGTTTTCATGCAGCGATCCCCACCTAGAACACTAATAACACCCCGCATCCCGGCCTCATCACCGGGCCCCTATGGCTGACCAGTCAAGTACCTAGGTCCTTCTAAGCGGGTTTCGCTGCATTGTGTTTGGAGCAGAAAAGCCGGATGAATTGGATCCCCCCCATGCTCTCACACAGCTAGGGTGGATGCCGAATTATTTGTAAGAGGGCGGAACGGACTTCGTCGGGTGACGGTGTGCAGCGAATTGTAGAAGGGCGGAAAGGATTCGCCAAATCATGGCAAAGTTCTGCAAAAGTCGTACTGGACAAGTATGTTACAAAGGGCGTGCTATCGTGCAATCCCCCGGCTGGGTTCGAAAAGGTGGCGGCTTCATCGAGCTGCCTGGTAAGCTGTACGTCCCCCTAGTAAGGGTTCAAGGAGAAACGCGGGAACCAAGGTGCAGGGCAGCCAAACCGAACAACAAACCGAGCAACAATCACAGGTGTGCCCTCCCCCAGTTCCCTGTCCCTCCCACACTGGACTTTTTACATATCGTGGCGCTCACTGCTCTCACGGCTGCTCTTCATATGTTCTTGTACTTGTTGAACTTGCCACCACATGTTCGGCTGGAGGTGCACTCGTTGCTCCCCTCCATGTCGCCGCGGGCTGCGGCTGGGTGTGCGCGGTCGCTCTTGTCCCAAGCGCCTTCCCCCCATAACCATGTTGGCTCCTCCTCGTCGTCTCGGGCTGCGGCTGGGAGTGCGCGGTCTCTCCTGTCCCAAGCGCCTTCCCCCCACGTCCACGTTGGTTCCAGTGGTTGCCGCACCGGCACTTGAACTCGGCTCCTCTTCCCTGCCCTGGGCCATGACGACGTCGTCTTCATCATGTTGCTTGTCTCCCCCGTCTGGGTTGTGCGGCTGTGTGCTTGTAGTGGCCGAGTCAGTGCTCCCCCAGTCGACTTCCTCAACGTCGTGCTCTTTTCCCAAGTCGGCTTCAGTGGCTGCTTCTCCCCCTTGGCTTTGTGCTGGAGTCGCCTGCTTCGCCGTCTTCTTCTTGACTTTCCGCTGTCTTCGCATTTTCCTTCGGATCTGGCGCGCCTTTGTGAGTAGTGCACCAGCCTTCTGCGGGAAGCGGATCAGGTGGGCCCGCGTCTCGTCAGCGAGGGCGGGTAGGTATTTGTCCACTATTTTGGTGACCCTGTCCGCTGCTGTGGCTATCTTGCAGCGCGACTTGAAGCGGTCCCGGTACTTTCCGTACTCCCCGGCGTCCTTCTGGTTGAGCGGCTCGTTGGTCTCGGCGTCCATCCACACCCCATCATCTTCGTAGATCTCTCGCTTCCCCCATTTATCGAGAGGTCCAGGTAGAAAGTGGAGTCCCAATCCCCCTCGGGTCGTGAACCTGGTCATGTGTGAGAAAGGGACCTGCGGAGTTCTTCCATCCCCCGCTTCTTGTTGTGGAGGATCGCGTCCCTGCGTCACTGGTCGGCTCCCCGATCCCCTCTCACCGCTGCCGTGGAACCGACAGGCTGGGTCGGAACGTTCATGTACTTTTCGGAATCCCTGCTGGCAGATTCCAGAGCCCTGCCGACACAGGCGACATTGCTTCTTTCCTGTCTGCTGTTGCCTCTCCCCCCTGGGACCCATTGCTCCACTATACCACGGTAGTATTTCTTCACGGCGTCCCGGTAAGTCACGAACTTCCAGGCGTGGTTCTCCCCCACCCAGCCTGCTGGTTCGGTGAGCGAAGCGTCCCCAGAAAGCTGGAAAGGAGGATGGTGAAGAAGGTTGGGTCCCCCTCGGTTTGCAGGCCGAGGTAGATGTCCTTGCTGTCACTAGGTCACCGGGCAGCAGATAGCTCACGATCTTGCCGGTCACCTTTATTGCTCGTTCCTCCACGAAGGCTACTGGGGCCTCTTAAGTCCAATGGCGGCGGACGGTTGGTCTCAAGCACCGCTGGAACAACTGGGAAGGCTCTCTCGGAGGAACAGTCCGAGCTAACCCCCCAGCTGCCCCCCGATGCAAGGAGGTGACACACACCCCCAAGCAAAAGGTGCAGTACTTGAGCCTCTCTCTCTCTCTCTCTTGCTTGCTTGCACGGGATGTGGGTGCACGCACCCTGGCCCGAAGGCCTCTCTTTCTTTCGCACAGGTTGAGGTGGAGGATTGCCCCTCTACACTCCCTCTACCGCGCCTGCGTTCGCCCCCCGTTTGCAGCATCATTGGGGGCGAGGAAGTTTCATGCATGCCCACGGCTCTCCCTCTCTCTTGGATTCTCTTGGTTGCTTGCAATCGGAAAAAGGAGCGCGCGAGCACTCTCTGTGTTGCTTGCTTGCTCGGCGTTTGGGGCGGGAGGAAGCGGGTCCTCTCTCTCTCTGCCCTGCCATACACAGGCCCCAATATCAGGAGGCTTTGGGCGAACGCAGAACCTAGGCCATTCTTCGAGCCCACACGAAAACAGGACTCAGCTTGACTCAACAGCCACATTCTGGGTTGCCAGGCCGTCGACAAAACATTGGCATGCAGCTTTAAACACAGACTGAAGAGTTCCTGATATCAACATTCGGGCTGATTCCTACGAACGAAAAGGTTGCACCACGCGAAGGGAACCCCCACGACGGTCAGTCCTGCAATAACTAGGAGTGCTGCATCCATGACGGCAGCTCCGTTAAGCATCGTGGCCATGAGAATATCCTTGGGTGAAGGCAGTTCTGCCAACCAATTTGCCAGGCATGCACATCCTATCAGGATATATAATACGTGATATACAATATATGATGTCTACTATGGAAAATAATATCGGGAATGCCTCTGCGATCTTCTTAAAGCTGACGCAAAGCCTTGGACCCCGATGACGTTCTCTTGCATGACTTCCCCATGCAAATCCAAGGAACGTGTCCGGGGCAGTCCACAAACGAAACATGGCGAACCAGCCTGATCCAAACCAAACGGAAGTCCAGTGGAGTCCAGTCAACAGCTTGCGCGGACATGTCGTCGCGTCGGTTTTGTCTTAAGTGTGGAAAGTTGGGGGAGGGGGGGTAGAGACTCGGCATTAGACAATACATTCAAACTATTGGCACATTGCCCCTTAGCATGTTGTCACGTAGTGCGTCACGCAAGCTTCTAAGCCAGCAGGGGATGAAGAATCCACTGCTTCGAGTGGTCCCGCCTCATGTCGTCGACGACATCTGGCGTGGAACTGCCGGCAGACCAGTACGGATGGTCCTGCAAAGCTTTGTTTCTTCGTGCCTTTGCACATGTCATTTGGTCCGCAGGATTGCTGGGGCTTGCAGTCACGGGGGAACCTCCGGTCAGGGGGTCTCGAGACACAGTGATCTGTTCAAGCGGCGCCCCTGGTCCTGGTCACCTTCTCCAGGATCGCGCTTGTAGATCTTCGCATTTGCGTAGCCCAACTTGATGGTAATGTTACCTTGCACCAAGCACGCTGCTTTCTTGTTCGAAGCTGTCGCACGAAAGAATAAGCAAACAGTGACGCTCTGACGTCTGAGGTAAGCACAAACAGAAGTTTGAATCCTGACCCGGAAAAGCAGAACCCAAGTCACCCGAAGTCTGTGACAAGCGACGCTCTTTCTCCGCCTTGAATTTCACTGTGTGCGTGCCAGAAAGGCCTTTCACTACCTGGGCAAACGTTGAAACGAGCGCAAAAGCCAAGCAGGAGAGTTGGCTTGGCTTCAGAATCAAAGGAATCTCGCGCTGTGGCCTCATGCAGTCAAGCTGCAGTGGACTTTCCGTGGGCAACATGGCCGATTGTGCCAACCTTGGATGAATCTGTCGACCCCTTGACAGTCACTCAAAGGGGGCCTCTGCGTGAAACTGCTCATGCTTAACAAGAGGATCCGCCACACGTAATCCACTCTTCATGCTGACCTGAGGACATTCATCGTTGCCTGTCTGCTAATGACCTCCGGAGTCAGGGGCGTCAGCTTGGTGACCTGGGATGCGCACTTGCTCATCGGCGCTCACGTGCGCTGGCGTGTGCAGCCATTCAAGGCTGAGGCATGACCGTCCGTGCAAAACATGTCTTACGCTCTTGCTACCTTGCTGCAGGTTCAGAAGGGTTGCCAGTGCACATCCCGCATAAACCCCCTCTCGCCCGCTCTGTGCTCCTGGGTCTGTTCGGCCCAGGGCCGGGCCTAGACTCAAATGCTCTCTCATTGCTCGCTTGCAGTTTCCGAGTCCTTGTGCCCTGTGCTGCGGGCAACCCCATCTGGCTTTCAGTGCATGTTGGATGGGTCTTGGGTGCACTGCAGCAGCATTGGATCATAGCACAAGAAACCCCAACAGCACACTCTCTTCATCTATCGCTGTTTCTTCCCCCCTTTTGCTTGCTTGCTCGCTTGCTTGGGCCTAGGGGTTCTGGCTTGCGCCTATCCTCTTCCACGGTGCGAGCCCTCTGGATTCACGCACTGGGGGACTTCAGAGCAGAGCTGGGCTCTTTCTCTAATACTAACCTTTGCCTCCTGCATAGCTTTCGAGAACAACACTTCCATAATATGATGATCTAGCTCTCTCGCTTGCTTGCTTGCTGCGGGTCAAGGTCCAGTCTAGCTCTTCCTTGCTTGCTGAGGGGTTTGGGCCCCCGAAGGAACCCTGGCCCGAAGGCCTACCCCCGCAACGGTCCTCTCTCTCTTCTTCCCCGGGGCATGAGGGGTTGCTGAAGCCGCTCAGCCTCCTCGCTCTCTCTTCTTCCGTCGGGCATGAGGGGCTGTTAAGACGCTCTCTCTCTCTCTCTCTCTCGCTCTCTCTCTTTTCTTCTGCTCGGCCAGAGGGAAGGTCGCGACCCCCCCTCGCGCGTATTCGCGCACCGGGGAATTAAGTGCGGAGACAACGACAAGCTACGCCCAGGTTAGACTCACTGGCCAACACTAACCCCCAACCCGCCTCGTGGGCTAGGATTCTATAGCAGACCTACGGACGGCCTACGAGCTCCCCCGGAAGCTGGGGTCGGGGCGATTGTGCCCACTCCCTCTTATCACAGAAAAAACCAGGAACTCTACTGTCTCTCTCTCTCTCTCGCTGCTCTCCCGATCCGGCAGCCAGGAGGCATCAAGCGTAGTTAAATCCTGGACGGCCAAGCCATCTTTGGGGTCGACTTTGATGTCTGCCATGTCGCAAAATTTCCTGGGCCGTCAATCAGCGGAACTTCTGTGCTTTGCGTGGGAGTTGCCGCGAACCCTGTGGCATACATGCCCAGAAACACAAAGCTGACTCGCCCTCAAGTCTAGCAGAGTCTAGCAGCAGATGGACTCAGGTGCTCTGCACAGTCTTCGCGCCTCCGAAATCTACTCTGGTCCCACGATGCTTGAGCAAGAAAGCCAGTGGGACAGTTGCAGGACGAAGCTCGCACGTTCCAGCCCGCCCTCCACTGGCTTCACAACATGGGCACCCTCCCAAGCAATGCATCTCCCATCCGAACTACAATGTGAGGGAGGGCTTGAAATCAATTTTGAACACAACGGGCAAGTCTTGCCCGACCTTCCGATTCCATGTCTAACTTTGTGCGCAACGTTGAGACCAGTGCAGTGGACGGTCGACGCGAGGACACGACTGAAGGCCTCAGGTTGAGTCTCCTGCCGACGCTTCTCGTTACATTCATGTGCTACCTGTACGAGGAGCAGTCAATTGGGATGAAAGCACGACCTTTGTTGCTTGGCCATCCACTCCTATACTTGGCCACATCCAAGCCCGCAGCCGGCGAGAGCTCTCCCCGGGACGCGCCTGGATTGTCTCACTCTTGGTTCGTTCATCCTGTAATTGTCATCCATGCCGAACAACACAGAATTAAAATTCAGACGAGGTGAGAGAGACCCCGGACAGATCCTCGGATCCTATCGGGGAAACCAATTTACCCGATGCCATGAAGCTCGCAGGCTTCTCAACGGGTTGAATGCAGGGAGTGTGACTCAGGGCTGGGCCATCACAGGCGGAGAGATTTGTCGAATGCGTATGGAATGCAACCTGCATGCAGTCTTTAGCGGTTCCGGCTGAGAATTAGATTGCACTTCCAAACACGCACGACCGTCGGGCTTCACCGTGCAATACAGTAGTTTCGGGCTCGGTATGCCCACGTCTTTGGATGCCAAACTGACAAAGTTTAAAGTAAGACTTCTTCAGCCGAGGGGCTTCATGGTCCTGCTCGAGACCTCACTGCACACGTGCTGGTTGGACAAACAGTGCATACCTGTGCTTTTTCTGATCGGGCCATCTTCGAGCACTGAGGACATGATAATGGTGCTGCTTGGGGCTGGGGAAGTAGAAAGGAGGAGCATAGTCAAGTCGTTTCGTGCTGTCTGATATCAGCTGCCACTCTGCCTGAGGTTGGGGCCACCGAGGGGCGCTGCGGTCGCTGTGCCGAGGTGCTGGTGCGACTGCAATCGGCTTTAACTTCCCGCTTCCATGCCCAAAGGAGAAGGGAACGTTGCAAGACCGATGTGTCAGCGTGCAGCAGCCAAAGCCTGCTCCGAACTGTAGTAGACCTCTGCAGGCTGCAACAAAAATTGCATTCCGCTGCCGTGCAAGACTGGAGGACGGCATAGCAACTGGGGCGGAACACCTCATGGAATTTAAGGGGAACTTCCAGAAGAACCACTACAACCAGAAGGATGTGCAGAGCTCCGAGCGCGGACAGCCGAACTGGACGCCCGGCAGGCAAGATGGCCTGAGTCATTGTCCAAGAGGGCCCATGCCCAATGGAATCTGTTGCTTCTGGCTTGCAAACTGTGCAGAAGCAGCCTTTTTGTCAAGCAGTCGGAATGTTCGAAAACTTGTCGGGAACCTGGGGCAATGGAACTTGACAACGAGCGCGAGAACCCCCCACTGCACTCTACGCCAGATTTTCATGTGCATGGCAGCTTAATGTTGGATTTTGGAAGTGTCGAAACGCATTCATGACTTCTGGGTGCTTGATGGGCCCTCGCTGCCCTGAAACAGGCCCGACATGGCCGGCGTGTGCCCGCGCGCAAACCTTCACGACTTGAAACTGAAAGTCCAGAGGGCGGGCATGCAGAGCATCACACTCTCGGTGTGTCTAGGAACACGAGATGGAACGGTTCTGCGGCGTGGTTCTCCAGGCAACGTGGCCCAGTTAAACATTCCGGCCCTCAGCCCTGTTTGGGCCACACCGCTAGAGGCATCCACACAGAACACGAGCTTGCGGCCCAGGCACTCTGTGTGCCCAGTCGCATGAAAACACTCTGGTGGGTACTATTGGCCAGCCGCACCTTCAGACAAAGCAGCAAAGAGCATATGATATAGATATATATATATATATATATATATAATCTTGTTATATACATATATATATATATAAACACATGCGTGCATGCACTATTCCTACATTGGGTGAACGGCCAATGCCGAAGCTCGACCGGCCCTTAGCATGAGAACAGCACAGAGCCCGCAACAAGAGCCACTGCATTCAGAGACCTGGACCTTCTCAACTCCAAAATGTCAGTCGCTTTATCGGATCTCGAGCAAGCTCTGTGGCAAGAGAAATTGAGCTGGGCTCAACCATGCTCAACCTCTGGAACTGGAACTTGGGCGTTGCCCTCACGGCACCACGCACGCTCAGAGCGACTTGCGCAGCGCGATGACAGCACTAGTCATGGCGACCAAAGCAGAAGCGGCCACTGCGGGCTGTTCTTCAATCCAGCTGAAGAGCTTCGGACTGTAGGCCTTCGGAACCTGGCCCTGTCCCAATTGGTTCAGCTCCTCCTTGAGGCGTGTGGAGTGCATCGAGGCCTGAGATTTCGTCTCTTCGGTGGTGTGGCGGCTGAAGAACTCTGGGTCAGGCTCAAGCTCGGGCGCGAAGGAACGCTGCGAGCGCGGCGCCGCAGGCTCCACAAACTTCTGCACGCGCTCCATGATGCAGAGCCCGGGGCCATCGAAGCTTTGTGGTCGCTTCAGGCTGGAGGTCCCCGGCCCGCAGAGGTGCAAGCAGCCGTCCTGGAACTTGAAGATGTAGGGGATGGCCGGTGGCGGGCAGCTGCTTCCGCTTGGGAGCACTTCAATGTCCAGATGGCCCTTGGACGCATCCATGCGGAAGACAGCTGAGAGAGTCTGCCCCATGACGGTGACGTTCGCATGCAAGCAATCGTTGAGGAACTCGATACGCTGGCGATAGCCACCCAAGGCCTTAGCCACGTTGCCTTCCCAAACACCCACGATGCGAGCGTCGAAAGCCACGGCACCCACGGCCACCTGTTGCTGTGCAAAGGCGCCCAAATGCGACATGGTCTCCTTAGGTGTTGGGAGGGACTGGGAATCAGACTGGGAATCACTGGGAGAGAGTGGGTGGCATTCTAGATAGGGCAGGCCTGCAACTCTTTGGACATGGCAAGTATGCTTGACTCATCTCCGCAAAACGCTCTTGCAGATTCAGGCGAGTCTCCGCAGAAGTGAGAGTGTGGCCGAAGTAGTTGCTGGCCTCGTCGGTGACCTCCGGGGTGTTTCCAAGCATCGCCGATGCACCAAGCTTCGTGAGATCTGCGAGGTTTGCGACAATGCCATGGGATGAGCCCTCATCACTGCTGGGATTGGTAGTGGATCCCACAGAGCTTTGGCCTGCTTTGAACGTTGCGAAGTTCGTTGCGGCTGCAGGCTCCTCCTCGTTCAAGCTCTCGGGACTGGAGATCTGGAAGGCGGCCACCAGCTGCCTCTCCTTGCCCAAACTCAGCGCAGAGCGCGGCACCACGGAGAGGTGGAGCGTGGTGTTGAGCTTTTGACTGGACTTCTGCTGGATTTTGCTGTGCAGCACCTGAGCGATAGGAGGCATGGCTCCAGAGTCACAGCTCCACACTCCCTGTGTCGAGAGGGTTGCTGCATTGAAGGCCTGTGGGCAATCAGCCTGGCGCACCACATTCCGGACATAAGCTGAGAAGTCACTCTTCTGATCTTCTCCTGCCAAGAGGTCCTTGAGATTTGCACCAGAGACGCCGTATCCCAGGATCTTCTCCAGCTTCGTCATGTCGCCGGAATATTTATCCGGCAGCTTGCACCGGCCGGCTGCATCCAGCACGCAAGGAAGAATGATGTCAAAACTTCCTCTGAGAATGCTGATCATACCGACGTTGCTCACACTTACCTTTCGCAGCACGTCGGTCAGGGTCTTGTGGTATTCATCCGCTCGGATGAAGACGAAAGCCGCGCTGTAAGCGAGCTTGGCTCCGAAGGTCAAAGCAAAGAAGGACTTGCGCTCCGTGTGTGCGTCCATGACACCCATCACTGATGCCATGTAGACCACGCCATACAACAGAAGGTGCGCAACGAGGCCAGAAGACAGGAAGGGTCGTAGGCCGCGGCTTGGCAGATCTGCCGGAGCTGTGCGCTCATAGGCAGAGCACCAGTTCAGCATGTCATAAGAGGCCCAGGCATACATGGCAAAAGAAACCCCGATCAGAAACCACTTCAGGAAGGCGCTCTCAGTTGCCGTGGCCACCCAGCACAAGATCACATACACGTTGGTGACGATCAGTGGCCTCGACACCTCGCGCAAGGGACGCCCGAGCGTGCAGTAGCCGGACAGGATCAGCATTATCGGAACATTGATGCCCCACTCCATGTACTGCATCGTATACACCGGGCGACCGGGTGCGGTGAGGCCGTCCGCACTCGGCATGACATGCGCAATGGTCCACTCAGCACGTGAGAAGAGGCGCTCGGCCGTCGCAAGCACGCCAAACATCACAGCCAGCAGCAGGGTGGGCAAAAAGCGGCTCTGGAGGTGGGGCACCAAGGCTTGTGTCTCCTGGGCTCCCATATACGTCGCAATGAGGCTCAATACCTCGTGGCCCAGCATGGCTACCAATGCTGCCGCAGAGATGACGTGGTAGTACCCGGGGTAACTCTGCAAGTGCTTAGCGCATGCAGGCACTTCGTGGCAGCTTACGGGTGCAGCCACCAGCCAGGAGATCGCCCATGTCGCCAGGGTGACGGCCACCTGAATGCAGCAACTTCTGTTTAGCTGAAACCCTCCTTCCACCAGCAAATAATGGAGCTAAATGAAAGTTGTGCTACCACATGTTGGCTCCAGAATTGGGCCGCGGGGCCCAGATGCCAATGTTCGAAAGAAGGCCTTTGCCCGCCATGACGTCGCTCTGGAGAGTGGGGTGCGGCAGCTTAAGCCCAAATAGCTTCTGGTCATGCGGTGAAGTGATGTCACACATGTGTCACGAAGCAATCGTTCTCGGAGCACGTCGCGACCATGACGACATGCAGAACACTTAGCCGCACTGCCGGAAGGAAGTCTTGAAACGGGTCGACAGTGCCGCACGGGTAGGAAAATCCAGCGGCTGACGGGTTGCGCAGCGCAACATCAATTTGCAGGCATGTCTGAGTCAAGCAAACTATCTTCGTCCAAACAGATTTGCGGATGGGAAGACCAGCCAGACGTGCCCAAAGCCTCGCGATTGCGCTCGCAAGCGCTATCCTTATAAAACTTGAAACATGAGTCCGCTAGGGCTGGTGCGCATTGTGTCGCACTCTCTGTGTGCCCAGGAACTCGGCATGGAACAGCGGTGCAATATCCTTCTCTGTGATGTGACCAACTTCCCACCTATTCCACTGTTTTGCAGCCCTCTGCATCTACTGTAGATCATCTACAACAAGCCACACCGCTAAAGGCATCGTCGCAGAACATGCATTTGCGGTACAGGCGCGCTGCGCGCAGATTGTCGCATGGAAACACTCTCGTGGGTACTATTGGCCAGCCGCACCTTCGGACAAAGCAGCAGAGAGCACATGATATATATGTATATATATAAATATATATATATATATATATATATGAGAGAGGCTCCTTTAGGGTCCATTTGACGCATTCATTTAATTATATATATGAATATGAAATTAAATATTTTAAATAATTTAAATATTCTAAATAGTTTAAATATTTATATTGTTTAAATTATTTCCTTTCCAAAATAATTTAAACAATTTAAATAAATTAAATTCGGCTTATTTAAAATATTTAAATTATTTAAAATATGTTTCAAAAGAAATTTTTTCAAATAATTTAATAATTTAAATTATTTAAATTATTTCCTGTAAAAAATAGTTTAAATAATTTAAATAAATTAAATACAGCCTATTTAAATTATTTAAATTATTTAAATTATTTCCGTTAAAAAATAATCTAAATAATTTAAATACTTTGAATAGTTAGTTAGCTATCCTAAAACAACCTTTCCAGGACTATTTAAATAATTTACATAATTTAAATAATTTAAATAATTTACATATTTTAGATATTTAAATTATTTAAACTATTTCCTTTACAAAATAATTTAAATAATTTAAATAAATTAAATACGGCTTATTTAAATTATCTAAATTATTTAAAAAATTTAAATTATTTAAATTATTTAAATAGGGTGGAAACCTTCTAACCAAATGTGACAGCCGTATTTAAATTATTCAAATTATTTAAATTATTTCCTTTACAAAATAATTTAAATAATTTAAATAAATTAAATACGGCTTATTTAAATTATTTAAATTATTTAAAATATTTAAATTATTTATGCGTGGGGAATTGATCTCGATTATGTTGCTGCTCTCCCCACCAGAGCTGTAATGAATGTAGGTGTGGCTGGCTTGCACTCTCCACAGACTGGACCCTGTCTCTCTCACACTTCCACACGTGCAATCCTATGCAGGCAGAACCGGCGGCCGTTCCTTTTGCACTCACTGCCGGCGGCGGTTCGTCTGTGCAACGGGATAGCTCTGATTGCTCAGGATAGAAGACACTTATAGCACTTAGCTATGGGCATTGACTTGAGCCAAACGTTGCGTGGGCGGTCACATAGAAAGGTAAAGACGAGGGACGCGTAGCGTGCCCCCTTAGAGTCGAGGGACGCGTAGCGTGCCCCCTTCTCTTGCACTTTACACGGTCATGCTCACAGCTCTTATAGTGACACCTTAGAACTTGACAAGGCATCGCAGTCCGTTCGCACCCCCCATGAGTTGCGTCTCCGACGCTGCTCACCCGGAAGATGGCACGATAGGACAACAGAAAATGTTCCGCCGCAACGTTGACATTGAAAATCAGAGCTTTGCATCCCAATTAGAAACGTTGTGACACTCATCTACGTCAGTAACGATCCCCTGAAATGGCAAACGAATCAGGCGTCACCGAAGAAAGAAGCATTCGCGATGGCATTCCATGGGCGAAGCTCAGAGGTCACGAACTGATAGGCGAGGAAGACCAAGCGTTGATTCATCTCCATCTTCGCGTGGTCGCAGGATCGCGGTCCCAGGGCCGGAGGTTTTCCTCTGGATACTGTTCCCTTTGCTTTCCTTTGTCCTTGCCTTTGTTTCGGCCTTTGCCGGCGGTGTAGTCATAGTAGGTGTTGGCGTTCCAGCCTCCATGCTGTTCGCCTCCGGTTCTCTCACGCCCTTTTGAAGGTCCCTTGGCCGAAGAAGCGCTTGCACGTTCCTCCGTAGTGACAGGCGTGTCCAGGATGGAAGTACCACCTGGAGGGAGATAGTCAGCGGCCGAAATGTGATGTAGGGCTTCAGTACGTTTGGTCGTCGGGTTTTGCTGTCTCTCAGCCTTGGATCTGACCAATCTGTCCATGAAATGCGCAGGCATTTGCACATTGTGGTCCACCAGCAATCCAATGGTCTGGACTGAATGATCGGCATGAGTCAGCAGGATACCGACGGGGTCGATGTACAAGAAGTCCACCGGTCCAGTTGGCGTTGGTCGTAGCACTGAGAATTGTTGGTGTCCTGTCACCATCGGAATCACCTCGCACAGGACGTTCAGGCAACAAAAGTGCATAGCCTTCACATCTTCATCCCTGTTGCTCTTCAAGTACGTAGTAGGGTTGAAGTTGTCCCTGCCAATTCCCATCATGTTGGCTCCCCGTGTAAGCAACGAAAGCATCTGATTCGTCCGGAAGCGCTTCAAAGTGTAAGTCCCGTTGGGATCGTACTGCTTGAGGTTCTCAGGCTCCTTGGCAAAGCGAATGATCTCCTCGTCAGTCACATCCCTGCTCACACCCGTCTCTCTGTCCACTACAGCCAAAGATCCCCACTTTCCGAGCACATCATAGCGTTGGCCAAGTGCGAAATTCTCCTTCATCTGGAACAACGGCATAGTAGCCCACTTCGCGAATCCTGACCAAGCCTTGTAGATGGTTCTGCATACCACGAATGCCATATACGAAAGAGCGACCATGTTGGCGTCAATGCAATGGGCATTTCGCTTCCCTGAGTAGTAGGATGGCTGCATGGCGGTACGTGCGAGTTGTAGTTCAGGATCGATGTTCAAAGACTGGCCGGCGATGAGGACGGGACGTCGTTCCTGTGCAACTGCATCTGGTACTGCGTCATCAAAGTCCTCTCCTGGCTCTGTGTCCATTTCTTCATCAGGTTCCTGTTCTGGATCGTCCTCCGCGATGACAGATGGTTCTGGGATTTCCTCAGGTTCCGCAACGGTCTCTACCTCCATGGCTTCCTGCTCCTCTTCGGGCGCCTCAGGCACTGCTGCTGCCGCGGCTTCCATTGTCTGAGCAATGAAGTCACTGGGGATCTCCGTAGGAGTCTCCCGTTGTGGAGAACCTTGGTAGTATCCGCTAGAAACGAATTGTGACCAGCAAGACGTGCATCGGGAGAAGCATGCTGGAACGATGTTGTAGCATGCCGGGCACACCCTCATTCTCCTTCCATCCTCGTCTCTGCGTAGGTCTTCGGGTCGCCAATTCTTGATGACAAACTTGATCCCTTTGTCCATGTAGTGATGCCGAACCGTGTTCTCCCTGTGGGACTCCAGGACAGTCGTAAGGTCTCGAATGATCTGCTCCTTGCTGGTGTCGTGGGGTCCAGGAGGCATCTCGCAAAGCAATTCCATGATCTTGCTTGGTGTTCGGTATCTCTCGAACTCAGGGAGCAAAGGTGATGCATTGTAGTCCAACACCATCTCTTTCTCCAACCGTTCATCGTAGATCTTTTCCACCAGAGCGAAAGAGTGTGTATCTTGAGGATTCGGGACGCAAAACCATACCTCCTTGACGAACTGGAACGGTATCGTTCGGCCAACGATCATGATGCCGCTGTCTGTGATACGTCCATCTTCTCGTGCAAGGTCCTGCGATGGGACATGGAGGACCGCCAGCGGCATGTGCTTGGCATCTCGTCCATGTACCCGCATCTTGGTCGTCGCATTCCGGTGATCGAACGGTGCAAATACCCCCCAATAGCTGTGGAGTCTGCCGCCTTGGTTGCCTCGAAATTGGCGCCTATGGTCGAAGTCCCCGTCGGGGTCCTCCGAACCAGGCATGATGCCTTGCGTGACAATGGAATCCAGGTTGCGGCATGCCGTAGCGTGGAACGCGCCTCCAAGACGTTGCAAGAGGGTCATAGATGGAGATATTGCGAACCTGTTCTTGTCCAACTGAAGCAAATTGTTCTGGGGATCTGAGTGCGCAGAGTGACCACTTGTAGCCCGAACTGCCCATGGCTTCACCCAGCCGTTGCAAACGTTCAGGTACCTCTGGCTGTGCCGGCAACGATCATTGTTCTGGATCTCTGTGATCTGGTCAGGAATCGATACCAACATGTTCGAACCTGCGGATCCAAGAGTCTCCACGCCGGGGTCCTTCACTCTCACTCCTAGGAACTGCAACCGAATCTTGGCCTTGTGGCGTCTCGTGGCTGCGAGCATGTTCCCTTGGAACAATAGCTGGAGTCTTTCATTGTACACTCTCTTCCTCTGTTGCTCATCGGTCCTTGAGACCGCTTCTGTGATGCGTCTGCTGTCATGGGTCCATAGTTGCTCATGCCTCACCAAATCCTCGATCAGCACCCACCCTCCTTCATCACATCGAATGACGCTGCTGAATGCCACCTGGCACCTGTTGTCAAGCCATTCCGAGCCTGGGCGCCTGGCGATTCTATGACGCAGGTCAGATTGAATGCATGATAGTGCCCAATCCGCGTTCCTTCTGCGATGATGGGTGATGTTGCGAAGGACAACTTCGTTCACGATGTCCCATCGATTGTGGATGAAGCTTGCACCCTTGGTTGGGATCAGGTCGAGAATCCCGCACCGGATTGGCCTTCCGCCGCCGATGCATTCGTAGCCTGCATTGGTGTAGCCCTGAATGGTATCATCATAAGCAAAGCTAGGACGGTCTCCTCGTTGAGGTAGGCGTCGGTCGCGATGGTCCGAAAGCTGCTCAATGAGGTCCACCACTCGCTGGCTATTCTCTGGTCCCGATTCCTGCAGTGGTACGCCACAAGCATCATGTAGGCCCCGACGGTTCTCCACATCCGTGCAGAGATTGTGTTTGTTCTCATAACGGATCAAGACCACATCACCCCGTACGGCTTCGCCTCCGCGTCGCGGTCGGGCTTTGGCCTTGGGTCGTCGGTCCGAGGATGCAACACTCACATGGTCTGTGGTGTCAACGTCCATTGGCTCAGACTCTTGTTGAGGTACTCGACGTGGATATCGAAGAAGGCTTTCCTTGATGATCTGGATGCCTCGAAGTACCAGATCCCGGGTCGCAGCATTTTCCGTGCAATTGGATAGATGGTGTTGATCACTGCCACAAGCGATACAGAACGTGAGGCGATCGTTTCCGACCGACATTTCGCCCTGAGCGAGTACTCCCACATAGTCCTGAAGCTGCGCGACAAATCCTTCACGAACCATCTGCCTGGGATCAGGGTCTTCTGCGCCTTGTTCTTCTTCGGGTTGCGCATCCACATCTACATCCTGTGCAGGTATTGGTGGAGCAACGGAGAACCCTGGATCGTCCGTGACGTTGTCAGCGGCCTGTGTCTCGTCGGTTCTCGCAATCTCTACGGGGTAGATATCACCATCGACGATCACTGTGAAATCAATCACGAGGTCAGCGGACATGTTGTTGACGATCTCAGCGACTGCTTCATTCTTCTTGGGCGGTGTCCTTTTGCGTGGGGAGTCAACCGTGATCAGCTCGATAGCTTCGGCCGACGCGTAGCGGAAGAATGATCTTTCGATTCCCCTCACGCACGCATTTGCTCCCTCAAGGCCACCCCAATTCGGAAAATGACTTGGGTGTCTCATTGCAATTGTAAGAAGCCCGAGTGCCAGCTCCACCGTGTCACCCAGGAGTTCCTCCTTGGGCAAGGCTGACCCTCTGTAGCATTCTTGGCGCTCCTCCGGAGTCAAAAGCATTCTCATGAAACCAGCATAAGCGCAATTCCCGGCATCGTAGTAGCAGATGTAGCATGTCTTGCCTTCGGAGTCGTATCCTCTGTCCCATGCCAACTGTTTGGCCTTTCCCCATGCCGCGTACTCGATGGCCTGACTGGCTGTGATTCGGAGACCACCGTAGTGAGAAACCGTCTTGCCAATGTCTTCGTAGACCACTTCCGCACAAGCTTTGAGGAACTCCTTGATGTCCATGCGAGGGTCCACAAATTGAAGCCTCAGGTCATAAAGGTGCTTTGCGCAAGCCAAGGTGTACTTCTGGGACGCGACCAAGTCATTGAAGGAGCCGATTTGATGCTGCATCTTCAAGGCTGAAGTATGCGCGCATCCAATGCAGTGTCCAGGATACCCGTTTCCAGTCGGCTTGAAGAAGGCCTGTGCGTAGCACTCAGCCAACTTCATTGCGTCACATCCAGGGCAATAGAACGTTCTCCCTTTGACATAGCCGGTGTTCGGGGTCGCGTAGGTGTCGATCCGGAACCAGTAGTGCCTGTTGTCGTAGTAGGCTTCGGGGACGGTCATGGCGATGTCAAAGTCCTGCCAGGTGACTGCGGACGATTCAGCGACCGTGTCACCCTGGGCACCCGACCTGATCTGTTGCTGCTGTTCTCCCGTGAACCATGTCTGCGAAATCCTGGTGGACGTCTTGACTTCACTCTTGTCCTCCCAAATCTCGACAAGCGACGGGTGAGCGACTGAGTCGGCGCGGACAGTTTCGTCCCATGAGCGAACTTTCGATGCCTCAACAAAGCACGTGGATACCATCTTCTCGCAGAACAGCTGCTTCTCGTAGATAGCGTAGCCCAATTTGAACCTGACCCGATTGTCCGGTGCTGGCACCTTTTCGGCTGACAGTGTATGCACGCCTGATGACGCATGTTTCATCTGGCTGTACATTCTTGACCAAAACGAAGATCCATGAATCACCACGCATGCTCGGGCTCGCAACTCCAGTTCAATATACATTCCCAGCGCGTGGAAACCGTTGAACAGAGAAGCTTTGTGCTGAAGGTAATTGCTAGCTGCTCCAACGAACCGTAAGTCGTGGTTGATGTTGACAATTGGAGGGCGCGTGGTACGCTTCCCTGCTGCAATGATAGGGTCAACGTACGTCACCTTGAGCTGTCGCTGCAAGTCAGTGCGAATCGCTGCTCCGTCTCCGACCTCACTCATCGGAAAAGACATGTTCTCGATGAGGATTGCCTGGAGAGACAGATGGTAATGCAGTGTGACGGTTGCAAGCTGCTCTTCAGTCAAGCCATCCAATGTCGCATTCACAGATTCCAACGATCCTTTTGTGACTTGGAAGTTGTAGTTGGCACCTGTGGTGATCGACGGGCTCACAATGTAGATCTCGCTCCACCCATGCATGCCGAGGTTCTCTCTCAACGTGTGCGTTGATCCCCTGGTCCTTGCAACCATGTCAAAGTCCTGGACGAGGATTGTGCATTGAGAGCGCATAGTCGCGGCATCAGGTTTGCCACCCATACCCAAACTATTGCGAAATCCGTTCAGCGTGTTCATGGTGTTGATCCTTGCTTCTTCCGGAATGTCATCGTTGTCGACAAGATCGCTATCTGCCTCGATCATCACTGCCGAGGTAAGCATTGGAGGAGAAGGAAGATGCACGCATGATACCAATGCCAATGCATGGTACAGCCGTGAATACATCCGTAACCACACCTTTGTACTCAGCTTCACGTAGACCTTCAGGTTGAGACCCTTGTCATCATTTTGAGAGACGGAACGGATCCTTGCCAAATAGGTCACCAGTCTTCTGACGTAATGCTGAATCGGTGTGGTCCCCACGTCGTGGTTGGCCACAAACTTTGGCGTCTCATCAATGGCAGGTGGGTACTCGTCGTGATCACGGGTCGTCGTCAGCAAGATCGAACGACAGCCCTTCTCATCGATGTTGACATAATGGTACCAACTTTCCTGAGCGCCAGCGGGGATTGGAGCTTCCTCCCATGTCGGTTGCGATGGTTCCTCTTCCGGTTGCGAAGGCGGTTGTTGTGGAGGAGGTGCCGCAGAAGATGACGACGCCGATGCCGTTGCCTCGTCCGTCCTTGCCCTCTTTGGTCCGTGGCTAGGGGTGGCTCGAGGTCCGGCAGCGGATCCTTGCGATTGTTCCGGCGTTCTTCCATGCTCAGGGTGCACGATTCCTTCCGGTTCGAGGTTGCTTGCCGTAGGCATCGCAACTCTCCCCGTTGAGTATACCCAGCTAGGATGCCGTTGAAGGTTGGGCGGAAATAGGCCATCATCTTGCATAAGCGGACTTGGTGCCCTCATCTGTTGGAATTCCGCTTCCCATATGCCCAATGTGGCGCGTTTGGTAGAGCAGTCGACCACGTACCCAGATTCAACTCCGCATTGATTCCAGGTGTAGCCACGGAACGCATCCGGCAATTGGAAACCGTTCTTGTCCTGAGCTGCACATACGCATCCACATGGTACTTGAGGAAAGCATACGTGGTGTAGTCGGAATCGGGAGCACGTCATTAGACCATCTGTAATGCGGGAGTCCAGTTTGTGGATCAATCCATGATACATAGGAATGAAGCACGTGGAGACAAACACTGAACGCCTGGAGTGAGTTCATCGCAAAGGCGAGCGGATGTCCCATGCCTTGAGGCAATGTGCGCATCATCAAAGCCAGCTGGTGAACGTTGATTGGCGTAGCGCCATCGTTGCCCGCTGCACATTCCTGGTTGTAGGTCCGAAGCCCATACCCAGTGTGCTTTGCGAACATGTACATCAGCTTGCACACCCTACATAACGTAGGCTCTCCCAACAGGTCGGATTGGTCAGGTGCTCTGCCTGACATAGGCAACTTGTGGTAGTAGTCCTGATTCACCGTATACCATTGTTGAATCCTCGTGTCTGTCACGGCCTGGTAGGGCGTCTCCACGGAATTGATGAGAACGGCGAGATTGTAGTACACGTCCGCACTGACAATGTTCCTGGTTGCAGTGTTCAAGTCGAACCGAACTTGTTTTCTTTCTTGTTCCAGTTCAACCACAGCCAACTTTGCATCATCGCGGATCACTTCCTCATCCACCATAAATCTTGTGATGGCATGAAACTTCCCTCCGTAGTCAGCAACAATGTGTTTGAGACCTCCACCAAACTTGATGACCATGGCGAGTATCTCCCCATAGGGTTTGTCCATGTACTCCTCCGGGGCAGCAAATAAGCAAGCCTTGAGGATTTCTCGGACTCGAATGGAAAGATCCCCTCCTGGCGACAGATTTGCACACGTGAACAGCAAGACCAACGGAGGTGCTTTGAAAGCTGCCCATGTGCGAATGAGATCATTGTCGACCACTTTGTCTTTCGTAATCTTTGGCGGGAGCGAAACGCTCTGCGACGAGTCCTCAGAATACATCTGCAGAAACTTGTGGAACTTCAGAAACGTCCGCATCATCCCACCAGAAGGGAAAACTTCTTCGTGGTCCACTCCTTCGAAGGCCAGCTCGTAGGCATTGTAGCTTTCAGCCATGGCTCGGGGTTCGGTCCTTCCTCCGTAGGAGAGAAGTCCCTACACCCTACTCGACTTCACGGTTCCGGGTTCTCCGTAAGAGGCACCCTTCCCCGATCCGTCGGTTCAGACCTTAGTTGTTCCTTAGTTGGGGCTGTCTTATAGCCCCTTCATCAGCGTCTACACACTGACGTTGCTGCCATGCAATGTCCTCAGATTCATGTGCATCATGACTGACACTGACATGAGCTCGAACAAGGCTGCGAACATTCCTCGCAATCGACCGCCATGACACATCAATGCACTGCGACAAACTGCTCTTCGATTCATGGTCCAAGCAATCATCCATTTTCACCATCAAACGATCCGCTTCAGGCATGTTAGAGAACATGATCCTGCGTCCACCACCGTCGCCACCAGCACCAACATGATCATCAATCTTAACCTTCGTCACCTTGCCACTTGAAACAAGAGCATGCAACTCTGGCCAAGACCAACATGAACATGAAGAAGGCATGTCAAGCGAAAAATAGACGTCGGAAAATTCCGCACACTTCTTCAGCAGGCGTTTGAGAGATTTCAAGACACTTCTGAAAACCTTGTACTTCCCACCGGAACGTTTCTCACCCCCCACGCAAGCCCCTTCACTACTTCCAGGACCAGCACCTGATCGCAAAAGCGATGCCACGAATAGCACAGGTGTGCGCAGGTCATTCCGGCACGCATCCTTCATCGCACCGATAAGGCTGTCCTCATCGGCCTTAGAGCCAATCAGCTCCTTGCAAGTTATGCGAGCGCATCCCTTAGTGGACTTAGGCACGGCGTAGCCATTGCCCAAGCCACAGAGGTCAACAATCATGCGGTCAGGCTTTCGTCCACCAGCCTTCGACGGCATGGCTACCAATCTCCCATCGCCCGTTGCCTGAAATTTCAAGGCTTTAAGCAATCTCCTGGAGATTTGGCTAGTCAACTCGCATTTATCAGATCGATCCTTAGCGTCCGAATCGGTCATGTGCAAATGTTTGGACGAGCACACGTCAGACGACTTAGGATGCAACGCGACGTTTGCGGCAATGTACTCCCATTCATCCTTGCAGTAGCCGAGCTCAACGGCGGTTCCGGGAGATACAGGATCCCGAAAGGTATAACGTTGCCCGTGAGTGCATCCTTGGATCTTGATGCTCTTCCACATGGCATCTTCCTGAAGTCCCTTGTACTGCTTGGTTTCCTGGACTGGTACTCGAGGAGGTACTTCGATGATGATTTGGAACCCCCATGATGCCGCTCTGCGCGCAATTCTTTGGACGACCTCCCCCCATGGGTAGTCTGTCCGCAATTTGGCCCTTTCAGGGTTGTCAGCGATTTTCCGACTCAGCCACGAATTCTTGCCCAACACCCCTGCGCCAATGAAGATCACGGAGTTAGGGCTGTTTTTCCTTGCTTCCACCACATCGAAGAGGTAGGCACACATGGCGTCGTCAACTTCTCGCCCCATACTCAGAACATTTACTTGCAACCCAGGGTCGTAGTGAGAATCGGGAGCATGCTGCGCAATGCAATCCTTGCCAGGAGCATACTCATTCCACCAGTTCTCCTCATCGACTCCTACCAATGTCCACACCGTCACTGCTTTTGGAGCATCTTTGATAGTGATACGGTATTTCCACCGGCTGCAAGGATTCTTGTAAGTATGGACCAACCCTCCATCGTGGTCGAGGAATTGGATTACCAGGCCCTCCTTGGGTTTGTTTTCGGCGAAATTGACCACGTGAGGCACAATTGCTCCATCATATCCTTGATATTCCCTTTTCTGTTCAGCCGCATCATGCCATACATCCTCGTACACTGATGACCATTGGTCATAGCCGAATTGGGAGGCTTGACTTTTGGATTGGCCGTTGAAAGAAAGAGGTAATGTAAAGCCCTGGTACCCCCCATGGATGGCACGCGCCAGTGTGACAACCACCGCTCGCCATTTGGCGGGCAGGGCGCGCACATAAGACTGGCCCAAAGGCGGTTCAGGAGGAGGCAAAAACGGCGGCGCAAGTACGTCCGCAATAGCGGCGGGGCGCAAATGCCCCCGTACCGGATGGTATTGAAACACAGCACGCTCCACATAGCGGTCGAACTTGCCCGGTTGATCAAGGATAGCAGCACGGTCCTCCATCTGGTGCCACTGCCCTTCACGAAGAATCCAAGTCGACCGAAGGTAACGACCAGGCGGCAACGCGGAAGGCGGCCCCCGCAACATGCGCGGGAACTTGACAACCAGGATGGGGTCCACACTGTCATGTTCTTGCAAGCCTTCCTTACTCGACAATCCAGCGCGATACAACACCTGAGGGAGGATCGGCGTCTGCGTGTAAGGAAAACAAGGCACCTCGCTCTTGAACGAGTAATGCTGTTGGCCCTTCTCATCCGTGCTTTGGGTATGAGTAGGGCGCATCAGATCCATAATCTCTTGGGAGCCAATGAGGGCCGGCGGAAAAATGTTGATGAGCTGACACGCGTGTGTCCAGGACACAGAATCCTTGAACGACTTGGTGTGTATGTCCGCGGACATCTTGGCAGTGACCTCATAGGCAAGAGAAACGTAACCTTCCTGAAAGATAGAATGCATCCAGCCAATGCAGATGCCGTGGGTACGTTCCAAATGACGCATAGTCGGATTCTTGCCCGTGCGAATCACCCCGATCATGGTCTGGTTGTCGTCGTAGAAGACGAAGTTGGGGTCTTGCCCCCCAAGCTGCTGCCACAACGTGATAGCAGGCAATCCAAGACGTGACATGGCAAAGTCGGCCGCGACAATCTCGGCCTCAGGTGTGGAATGACTCAAGCACCCCTGCCTTTTGCTAAGTCCCGCCAAGGGAAATCTTGTGTGAGAACCTTGAATGTGCAAGTGAGCACCGGAGGTAGATTTCAAACTTTCTCCACAACCTGCATAGTCCGCATCTGCAAACAGCCCGATGGACGAGTCCTCCAAGGAGTTCCCGACCCATCCAATCATCATGTGATGTTTGGACTGGTGCACATAGGCCATGAGATGATGAAGAAGAGCATCCTCCTTCTTGGTCCATTTCGTGATCTTGCGCGCGAGATTGTTGATACTGCGCAGAAGATCAAAGCGGCAAATGCGCGCGGCATAAAGCAATTTCATGAGAATGCTTGCTGCCTGCGGAGCAAGTGCACCGCGATTAGCCTCGTTGATCTCCTCTTCCTCTGGCGCCTTGGGAATAGGTGGAGGCGGAACAAGCCGACCGTCCTTATCAACAGGCATGGTGTGTCCACACCACGTGCATCGATGGCTTTTACCTGACTGTGCCGGAGCGCGAGCTGGGTGATTCTTAGTCTCCTCAGCCGGACTCGGCGATGGTACCGTCTTGAATTTTGTCGGATCGAACCCAGTCACGTCGCAGTACTTCTTGACTGTCATGTCCAGGTACGTCTCCATGTCGTAGGTAACGGTCTGCACCTTCGTTTTGTCATGCAACGTTGCCTCGCCCTTGGAGATGCGACAACCCAGATACAAACCTAGTGGCGTTTCCTCTTCCAATCGAAGTTCTTGGCGCAGCATGTCCCAACCCTTGGGCAGGTTCTCTTTGGGCCCTGCCATCTTGAGATCATCCACGTAGATGACAAGTAAGAGCTTCATCTGCGGGTGGAAATACAATGATGGCCATTCGTCGCCAATCGGCTTGAATCCTACTTTCTGTACCGCGGTATGGCAATGTTGTTCCCACATGGTTCCTGCGTCAGGATGTCCGTACAGAGCTTTTATCAGGCGACACACAGGTCTACGGAACTTATGCCTTTTCGCAGATGGATGCCAGGCTTCATCAGGCAGTTCAACCCAACATGGAGTGCCCGATAATCTCGCCTGAATGTATGCTTGGATAGCATCCGCCATCTGGACATCGTTGCCAGGAAGGCATCCGTAATAATCTGCCCACCGTGAGGCGTCAAACGTAGCCGGGGAATTCCCCAAATCCTGAAACAATGCGGCTTCCATGTTCTGGTCTTTGACCTGATCACCGAGTAGTACACCTCGCCCTTTGAACTTCCTGGCAGGATCGTCCTCTTTGAGCTGATAGTTCTTCTCGTATATCAGTCCATGTACTCGCGCCATATGTACTTTCTCACCTTTCTTCTTTGCCTCAGCGACGACGTCGTCATATTCACGCGTAGTTGAGAAATCAAACACCTCTTGGTCCCACAATCCCTTCCATTCTTTCATGAAAGCTTCCATGGCCTTGGGGTTGTTGACCATCTCCTTGCGTGTGACGGGTCGAGTGACCATGGCATTGAAGCATGATCCTCCTGCCTGATTCTTTTCCCGATGTACGTTTCTGTGAGAAGTCGTACACGGCATAGACGGAATCCAGTTGTCATCCATGACCATGTGTGCCGGAACGGCCGGCACGACGTCTGCCAAGAATTGTTCTTGTGTGTATTGATCCACATAGGACTGTGCCCAGGACCATCCATCGTCGTCGTCAATGGACACGTTGAGTTGCAGATCAATTTCTTCACATGGAACAATTTTGGGAAAGATCATGTTGTCCAAAATCTTGGTGACTATCTTCTTCCCTATCACAGCCTTCTTCCGGTCCTTCTTGGCAACTCGAGCTTTGTCTCGCTTTTCTTTCTTGTACGCTGCCTTCTTCTCCGCTTCGCTCATTTTCTTCCATGCTTCCGGAGAATAGGAATGGATAGGTCGCCGTGTAGGAAGAGTTCGTCGACCGTCGCTTCGGATCTTGTACGGAACTCCCCTTTTGTCGATCTTGCAGGCTTCACCATCATCGGTGAGATATACAATGCCGTCCCCTTTCTTCCCCGTACTCCAATGTTCAATCTCCTCGGGAGCCAACTTCTTTTCTTTCAAGATCTTGATAATCTCTCCAGGTTCTTCGATGTCTCCTTCGGGGATGAGTCTACCGGTTGGACCGACTTCGCGGGGCGATCGTCGATCTTTCCCAGTGACCTTTGGTTCAGAAGGAGGCGGTGCTGCACGTAGACCTAGCTCTTCGTCTAGTTCTTCGAGTCTTTTGTCTCCTATAGCATCAATAGCTTCATGTTCTGCTGACTTGAAGACTTCGCCAGACGGCTCCGTCTCTATGTCAGATGGATCTATGTCCTGTAAGTCGGGATCTTCTCCGGGATCCGGTGGAGGAAGAAGACCATCTTGATCATCATCATCCCCGTTGCCACCATTTCCTCCAGGCGGACCGTCATCCCCGTCATCGACGTCTTTTATCTCCTTGCCAGCGAGGTCAACGTTGTCCCTTAGTCCCTCAATGGTTGAGTTCATCCTCTCGTACTCGGCTTTCAGGGGAAACGTTATCTCCTCTGGGAAGTAGATAACTTCTGTCTCGTACGGTCTCATCAACTTCCTGGGAACAGATGCGTCCATTGACAAGTTCGCATTGGCAAATTCCTTCATGTCCCACACGCGATACTTCTTGGACCATCCTTGACCAGCAGTGATGATGTATCCGGCGAAAATGCCTGGGATCCCCTTTGGATCGAACTTGTTGCCATATGTCTTCGGCCTTGTATCCGTAGGCTTGAAGAAGACTTTGGCCCCAAATGGTATGGCTTTTCCCTCGAAGTCCTTTCCAGTCATACGTTTCCATGCTGAATCGCCATCGCCCTCCACGTCTTCGATGTTGAGGTTCTGCATCACGCAATTCAGTGCAAAGGACCAGTATTGGGCGGGTAATCCGGCGTGTAGCATGGATGCTGCGACTGTGTTGATCACTTCCTGATTTGATCGTTCAGCGAGCGAATTGTTACTGGGTTTCCCTGGAAGGGAATGATCTATCACGATCTTCAACTGCGCCATAGCTGAATCGAACTCTGGTGCTTCATCACTATACGCCATATGAATCTTGCGTCTTCCCATTAGGCGTCTGATGGCCATGACGACCTCGTCAGTATTCCTTGAAGCCGTGGGAATCGCTGCGATCATTTTGGTGGCGATGTCTCTGATGACTAGAACTTCACGTGCTCCATCATCGAGTCCGATACCTGCTTCGGCGGCCTTGCGCATATCGAGGAAGTCGAACGTCACAAGATCCCCCCAGTGTTTGATCACACGTTGAAACGCACCTCGTTGTGTCCGCAAGTGCTTCATCTTCGCGCGTATGCACGATTCGCAATATGGATTGCGGTAGCGATGAGTACACAGATGTGCCAACGTCTTGGCTTCGGCTTTCAGTGTTCCGACTCTGGCCTTGCGGCTCGGCGCACCGTCGCCTTCCACATCAATGATCACCTCATCGTCACCGTCCAATGGAATTTCACCCACTCCTTTTCCTTCGTCGTCGTCCGGAGGTCGTCCGGCCTCGGACTCTGGCACTTCTTCTATAGGAGGTTCTTGGGGTTCAGGATCAGGAGGTCGTTCATGATCGTCACCTTCTTCTTCTGCTTCAATCTCGCTCGGTGCAGCTTCAGCGGCAGCTGCGACACTGACGTCAACATCACCCGCGGTTAGCACATCCTTGAAGATTTCGGTGATCGCTTTGGCCTCCGGATCATCATGAACAAGTGACTTGGAACTCCCGGCGCGAATGTACGGGATGTCACCGTTCACGAACAGAGATATCCTCTTGCCCTGCGGGTTGATCATGAATGGTTCCCTTCCGGGTGGCCACACAAACCCGTAGTTGAAGTTCATGCATCTCTTGCCTATGGAAAGCACCGACGGTGTGTCGTCCAACACGTAAGCGTTGATCGGTTCCTCGAACGACTCAGTCTGGAAATTCGACACGAGATCGGTATCGGTGATTCCATTTGCTGTCTGAAATGATATGGGCTCTGGAGTCACGAGTGTCTCGAGACTGTGCTTCTCGATCTTCTTCTGAGATATGAGGTCGTGGCCACACCCAGTGTCCATGAGAAACTTGATCTTCTTCTTGAGGATGACTGGTTGAACCATGCATTTGCATACACCTTGATTGATGATCCGTTTACTGTGCGCAGCATCGAGTTCACGCTCAACGATGGAATCCTCACCGTCGTAGAAGGAAACTTCCTCCACCCGAGACGTTCCTGGGATTCGTACGAATGAAACTCGATCTCCGCATTGATCATCATCGTCGTCAACCATGTCTCTCATGATCTGTGCCCTCAATCTCGCTTTGTGCTTGGCGAATTCCAAATTCACGGCGCGATCCTCATCGTTGACAAGCGCTTCCATGTCGACGTACTTCACCTTCCGCTCTTTGTCCTTCTTCGATCTTCTAGGACACGAAGAAATGAACTTCACGTCATCGGCGACTGTCACATTACGCTTGATCTCTTTTCGGGTCGACGTAGTCGGTCCCGGTCCCGAGGATTCGTCGTCTGTTGAACAATCCGAATCAGCGTCGCTGTCAACGGATGGACAATCTGACTCCTCCTCATCTTGTCTTGAAGATCGCTTCCATATAGCCGGGGCTGATGGATTCCACCTTCGGCACAATCTGATGGCGGGTGCCGCAGGGAGCGCCTTGGCCTTGGCATTCGGCTTCGCTGGAGCTGCCTTTGCTTCGGATTTGGCTTTAGCTTTTGCCTTTGGTTCCGGAGCTGGGGTAGCTGCTGCCTCATGCTTGAAAGGACAATTCTCTCTTGAGCACGAGCCTGTGTTCTTGAACGAGTAGCATATCCTGTTTCCTCCTCCTCCAGATGGACTTGGAGTTCTCGTCCTCGGCGTAAAGGGTCGCTCTGGAGTCTTCTTCGAGTGACTGAATGGGCACTTGTCACCATTTCGACACCCTGCATCTGTGAAATGGAACTTGCAGCGGATTTGCTTCTTGCTCTTGTCGCCTCTGTTGTCCGCTGACTCACTCCTCGTCTTCTTCTTGGGCTTTGGCTTTGTCTTCGCATGACTCTTCGCTTTGCTTTGAGGTAGTACAGGTGTTGCTTTATCCGGCTTGGTCGGCGAAGCCTTGACCTTTGCGGATGGAGCTGCGTTAGGCGTCGGTTTCTCGGGTACCTTGGCCGGTGCAGCAAGCAAATCCTTGCCCTCAAGCATCTGGCGCAAGCCAATTTGTGTCTGAGTGAGATTTGATTGTTCTCGTCTCCGCATGATGGTACGGTCGATGATCTTCATCAGATTGTCGTACGATCGGTCTTCATGATTGTAGGGCAAGTGTTCGTAGTGCATGCCCAACTCCATCTTCATTGCGGGCGAGTCTTTGATCTTGCTGTACAAGCAATCACGGAGAGCTGTTTTGGATGGTATGTCTTCTGGCCTCATCCGTCCCAGAACTTCCAACCACGTCTGCTTGAACGTATGAAGCTTGTTGTCGCCTTGGTACTGGAGCTTCACCAAATACTCGAGGGTGATGATCATGTCGAGACGATCGTGCGTCCGAAAACTTTCATACATCATCGCAATGATTTGTCGTCCTTTGATGATCTTCCCTTCGGGCCTACTGATGTAATCGTTGGCCTTCCGGTTCACCTCCAGGTACAGATCAGCAGATTTGTCACCACCAGCGCGTAGCATTGCGACCATGGCGATCCCCAATTTGACGTCTACGCTCTTGAACTTCTTGTGTCCCGAATCGTTCAGTGCTTCGACATCAGGGAATGGATTGAACGCTGGTGCCAGCCATAACATCCAGTCCTCCTGATTTGGGTCGGCTGATGCTCCTAAGACATTCGCCGTGCATACGGATCGCCAGTTGTTGAGGTGAGTGAGAGTAGGCCATGGAGGAACGGTCACTTTGTCGGCCTCCCTCCTGGAAATTCTCACCTCCGTGACTTCAGTATCTGCGTCTCCATCAGGATCACGCGCATGAGAGCCAGGATCCGATTCAGGTTTGCCTCCACCGCTTCTCTTCTTATCATCATCGTCATCATCAGGCGGATCTGGAGGGTCATACCCCGTGCCGGTTCCGTCATCATGCTCTCCCTCTTCGTTCTCGTCGCCAGCTTCGTCACCGTCATCGTCCCCATTATCTTCCTGAATCGTTTCAGCGAATAATCTCCACTCATCACGATCAGCTCTGAGACGCTGTTCGGCTTTCTGAGCCTTGAGTACTTCGCTTCGCAGATCGGCAATCTTCTCCTCGTACCGTTCCGCGACCTCTTTCTCGATCTGACGTCTCCTTGCTTCATGAATGGAATCGTCATAGGCAATAGGGGGACCAATGAGGTCGTTGCCCTTCGTGGATGCGGTGATACCGTCGACACCAACAGGTCTTGAGGAGCTGGCAGATGCTGTGGACTTCGATCCCAACATCCCGCGATCCTCCAAGAGTTCGCGTAACTGTCGATCACGCACGGCTGCCGCATCACTTTTCCCATGAAATCCGCTTGGTATGCCAAACAGAGTGGCTGCACTAGGCGTGGAACGCGCAAGTGCTGGGCTGCTAATACCTGGCACGTAGTGCTCGGGCATTGCATCCGCCACGATTGGCGTTGAATTGCGGCCAGTGAAGAAGTTTCAACCGGTAAATGGAATTCCATCCATCACAAGGTTCTTGTCCTTGTCCGATTCCGAGAATGCGAACTTCTCTTTGGCGACTGGACTAACTTGACTTGGGGACCGTATTTCAGGGGATCGTACCTCACCTCCTACGGAAAATGCAGGCACTACTTCCTTTCCTACGTGCTCCCAGCCAGATTCAGTAGTCCTCGAAGACATGGGCATGCTCGAAGGCCGTGTCGCTCCGCCATAGTTGGAGTTCCGCGCTGCCTCCAATTCGCTGCGTGTCCTCGCTTGAAGATCTTCTTGTGCTTTGAGTGTTTTCCTGAGTTCACTCAGCTCGTCGTGCAAGGTAGGCAATGCTCGCCTTGCATGATCTTCATTCTGATGAAGTCGGTCCTCTGCATCTTGCATCCTCCTCACAGCCATTTTGCGGTACTCTTCCTCTTCACCAAGACGCTCGCGAAGCCGAAGTCGTTCCTGATCAATGGCTGCGCTGTTACCAGCTAGCCCTTGGATCTCGTTCACGGCCCGCAACTCCTGATTCTTGACCAAGTGGAATCGTTCCTGCATTGCTTGTAAGGCTTGTTCCGAACTTGCTGTGTTCGACCGGAGGAACAAGTTCTCTCTGGCATGTTCA